>JANHZU010000947.1:192469-205922 GCA_032468055.1 Acrochordus granulatus
GTATTATTTCAGGTCATATGTTATATTTCCAATCACTCACTCATGATATGTGACCCCCTTTCCCAAGACACTGATCTCTAAAAAGACATCTAGAAATGACTTCACCTTCTCTCCTTTGCCATAACATTATTTTAACATCTAGCAATGACTTTGCCAAATCCATGGCATGGATTTTTAATTCTCGGGGGGGGGATCCTTCCATTCTCTTCAAAATGCCACCATTTCAAACATTTTGAAAACTCACTACAATCTTGGCTTTACAATAAAAAAATCACTATACATTTAAAAGGAAATGGGAATTTTGTACAGGGTTTAAAACACTATAATGAGGTTCATGAAAAACTGGCCATCTATAATAATTGGGAATGTAAACAATGCACTGAAAAGACCACATGATCTGCTATTAAAATAAATAAAAGTCTATGACTCTTCTCTGGCAATACCACATTATTAGAAGAATATTAATCTTTGCTATTGAACACACCTCAAGTACGTATATCTATCATACATTATTTAACTTATTGTTTGTAAGTATGATTAATAGTTGGATGTTAGGCAGGAAAAACAGATTTGTTGTGTGTTTGCTCTGCATATTTATATGCCAAAGATTTAAATAGATACCATAGGAATCTAAAACATAAAACTGATGGAATTAAAAAAGAAAATTTAGCTGAATAACCAAATGAGGATGCCAAATTGATTTTTTCTAATATGAATCTTGGGCTGGCAGATGAGCAAGTTTATGATTCATAACCAAACAATGTAACTATTACATTGCTATTACTTTCAGATGGGATAGGAAAACATGTCTACAGATTTTAATTGAAGCAGCAATGCGTGCAGGGTAGAATCAAGGAAAAGAAAAATACAGAAATAAAAAATGATTTTACTAGGTATTTTTTTATGAGCAGAATGTTCATAATTCTGCAGACACAATGCCTCTCTAGGGACTGATCTTTGGATTAACATGAGTGAATGTGTTTGTGGACTTTCCCCCCCACACTTATTCAAATATAGAGACTGAAGAAGACTGGACTTTAATGTCTGTCTTCATTCTAACCTTAGCTGGTTAAAGGCATGTCCAAGTGTGGGAAACAGATTATCTTCAAAGTATTGCTGAGTTCTAGAAGTTCAACCAGTAAGGTATCAGACTTGTAGTCAGAATCATCTAGGGATCTAAAAATGGCCAAATTTCTACAGAGTTTTTATGTGTAAACTTTTATTTTAGTATAAAAAAATGCCAGTTGTAGGCCTATCCAATTTGAAGACAACAAGAATGACAGCTCATGTGATCTCACATTTTTTTATTTTGAAGGAAATAGGTAGCATCTGGCAATAAAGTGAAGCCTTCTTTAAAATTTCAAGAACAGGTGCTTAAAATGTGAAGCTTATCTTATTAGTCATTATATGAAAATCTTGGCTCTATTGGTAAAAAGCTTGGTACACTTTGACAAGCTACTAAGATATGTTCTAAAAAGTTACAGTTAGGAAACTGCCAAAACAAGGAATATACATTATTTCAGAGCTGACTTAACTGTAACATACATATTGGGAAAAACCACATAATCCACAGTGACAAACAGATACTGTATTCAATTTCATAATAGAATTGGAAGCTGGAGACAGATATAATCTTTTGGGAGAAAACTGGAATTGACAGCACTGTCACTGCCCACAACATTGTAATGAGATTTTCTAAGTGTGAGAGAGAAAGGATTAGACAGAAAGTTTTTAAACTTATGGATTGTGAAAAAAAGGCTGCTAGCACAGATCAAACAGGTTAGCCACATTTAGGATAATTCCACACTGTTATCTCAGCTGCTTGTTTCCTGTACTGCTTCTGGCCATTTTTAAGCCGATTTCAGACATTCCAGTCTGGATTGCTGTGTATTAGAAAAGTGCTGGTGTTCGGTCTAGCCTATGACCATTGCAAGATCTTATTGTTTGTTTTCCTACTTCTAGTAAGGAAGACAAGTCATGCAGTCTGGCTCCAATGTGGATTGGTCTACCAGGGTCTGCCTTTTCCCCTTAGGCATTGTTCCCTCCTCATTAGTTCCTGTATCTTTCCTTTGCTTTCGCAGGTGTCTATGCATATGGATGCTTTCAAATCCAATTTTGAAATTGGATTTGAAAATCACGCAAACTGAGTCATGGCAACTGGACTTCTATTTTTTGTTTGTTTGAGACATTTCACTGCTTATCCAAGCAGCTTCTTCAGACCAATTGAAGAATAGAAGTCCAGTTGCCATGACTCAGCCTCCAGACATTTCTACCTGGATGACTGAGAATCTTCATCGATATCTCATGCAAAGCCTTTCTTTTTTCCCCTTATGATACCTTTGAGATCATATACTGCTACTATAAAGATCAAAGCAAAATGAAACAGGCTATTTTTTTATTTCTGCTTTTTCTATAGATCCACTGAAACTTGGTTGTAAGGAAAAACGGATAGTGAAGCTTTCTAGAAATGAAATTTCTAGAATTTCATTTCAGAATGTTCTTCATTCTGAAGAATTTCTAGAAGAATTCTAGAAATTCTTCATTCTGAAGAATTTTTAGAATTTCATTTCAGAATGTTCAGAAACATTTCATGTTTCTGAAATGAAAGAACATTTCAGAATGTTCTTACATTGCAACTTAGCAAAGGAAAGAAGGGAGCTTCGCAATGCTTTGAACAGAGCATGTGTCTTTACCCTGGCATGATGTCATTCACAGGAAGCAAGGGGAATATGCTTCACTCAGCCTGGGCAGTAATCAAAAGGTGCCCACTGGAAGATGTAAAAGTTGAGTGCAGCATGAGCTCCCAGTGTTGAGGAGAGTTAATTGACTTAAAAGGCCTTTGTTGAATCAGTTGAAAGACTGTTTTGTTTTGTTTTAAAACCTACTGCTGGCCAACATGATGGTCCAGGACAAAATGAATACATAGGGTAGTGACCAGCTACTGGAGAGGAAGGAGAACTCCCAACACTGCAGCCTAGAGAATCTGAGGCTGCTGCCAAAAGAGAACTAAGCTCTGGAGACTAACTACTCTGAAGGGCTTAACATGGCTTGAGATAGGAAAAACATTCTAGTGGAAATTGGAAAACAACACTGAATGGTTTATGGCCAAGTAGAATATACAGATCTGCTCTGGTGGCATGAATGGGAGATAGTTGATCTTTTTGTCCTAATTTTTGTTCTACTAAAGCAAAAAAGATCAGGTAAGATCAAACAAAAGTATGAGAATGTCTGTTCATCAACATCTGCATGTAAACAGGATGCTAACTGACTCTGCAGGATATGTTTGGAGAGTTTTTTGTTCTCTAGAAACCTGAATTGAAGAGGGCCCTGAACACTATATTACCTGTAGTTGAGTGTCAATAACTGTATAAGTACATCTTTTGTCAAAGTTTCTGATGAGGGCTTTTTTTCCCCCAAAGAAACTGCCTCCATCTTTCCTTTCAAGTTCCACTGACAGACAGTGAAAGGATAATTGATGGTAAGGAAACATTTCTCCCAAGAATTCACTTAGCAAGCCTCAGGAGCAAGAGATAATTACAGGGAAGATAAAAATCCATCCTCCTTGAGAGTAAACCTCATTGGGAAATGTTTCAGATCAGGATCTGATGAGCGTAAAGGTTGTCAGAGGCTGACTTTGAGGAGGAAGGGAAATAAGGACAAAATAGGAGGAGAGCACACCCAGAAGTACAGAGAGGAAGCCAAAGGTAGAAGAAACAGTTATTACACTTCTCTATTTATGTCTGAAAAACTTCCCCTGCAAGGTGGCCTTGAACCTTCCCCTCAAACAGGCATGTCAGGAGAGAAGCAAAGATGCTGGCTATGGTAGTAGGAAAGGACAGCCTAAATTTCCTCTGCTGACATTCCTGACTTCCCTGTTGGACACCTTATCTCTGGTTAATTAATGATCTCAGGTGATCATTAATTATTCACTAGATTGAAACTTCAAAGGAGATGATTTGTTTTAAAGCTGTGTCCCTGGGAGCTCTCAGGTGTGCCCAGAATTTGCCTTCTGACCCTTTCAATTGCTTGTCTGTTCCCCATCTCTCCTTCTAAAGCAGTCATCATTTCATTCAGTTCTAATGATAGTGTAGCTCTCATGTCTCCTGCTAAATCTTGCATTTGACCCACCTGGGTCTCTGATTGAAGAGAAGGTGAAAATCATTTTTCTGAGCTGTCTTCATCCCTTGGAGTGAGTGTCTCTCTTCGAAGAGAGGAGACAGTTAAGGATCCTAGTCGAACAGAGAATATTGCATAGCTGAAGTTATTAAAAATGTCACCTCTCACTTACATTTTGATGTTAAATAACTGCTTAACACAGATGTGGTTTTTTTGCTAGAATGTCAGAGCTGTGCCTTTTTTGTAATTCTTGACATCTGCAGCTCTATGCTGCTGAGATTAATTAGGCTTCTACAGAGTGGTTGGAAATGCAACTTGAGATCCTAATTTTTAGACCTGTTATAGTGAATGTGTATCACTGGAGTCAGTGGGGATACTCAGACAAGTTGATCAATGTTTCAGCTTTTTTCAATCCAGCAGAAATGTTCCTTTGGAGTCAGATGTCCCCTGTACTAAAACCTGGGAACAGGTTCCAGCATCACAATGGACAGACAAGTACCCCTGATGCTACAACAGAGAAGGTGTCCTGTTCACCAGGATGCAATGTGGGGGTAGATCAAAGCAGCTGTGGAGCACTGGATCAGGCTGTTGGGGCACCAGGAAAGGATCATATAGATTTGGTCCTATATCTGAATTGCCATGTGCAGCCTGAAGACATTTTATTTATATCTTGTTTTTCTGAACATCTTAGCACAAAAAACTATTTAAGCCTTGGCACATGACTCTGTATAAATATTTCATTCAGATCTATTTATTTCAGTGTCTTGTCGTTAAGAGAATATATAGCTTTCCAGATTTTTTGTGGAGTAAAAATAGCAATTACTTTTATCTGTTCATTTAAAGCAGCTTATGAAATGAAGGCTGCAGATTTTTTGAATGGCTTGGATCCCAGTGTTGCTACTACATATTCTAAAACCTGGATAATTAATTCAAAATGGGAACACTTGCTTTTCTCTGCAAAATTTAGCTCAAGAAGTTCATAGTTGGGAGAAAGCCCTGCTGAATTCTACCGAACAGAACTATTCTGTGGCATAGAATTATACAACTTTATTTCTTTATACTGTTCTGATCATTTTTATAGCATCTCACAATGCCAAGGGCATTTCTGGATTCTCTTTGAAATGAAAAAAATAAAATACATGGACTTGGAAGGGGAAATCTCAGATCTCCTCTGTGAAAATATGCATAGCTGTTCCCTCCTCAGCATAGTAGATATGAACTATGAGCAGGGGGCATGAAATGAGCAGACCAAAGAAAGTTGAATTTATGGAATTCCAAACACTCCCACTTTAATTCTGACCTCCAATAAGGAAAGTGAAATTTGCGATGGGAAAGAAATTGTGCCCATGTGCACCCCCCCCAGGAAAAGGGTGAAGGGAGATGGAATGTACCTTGGAAACCAAGACCCAGCAGTTGCTTTTTGAACTAAGAGTGGAGAATGACTAATATTCTAAATCTTTTTAACAGTTGTGCTTCAGCACTATTATTCTCTAGAGAGAAACAGAAGATGATGAGATGAAAAATATGTGTAGTCTGGATTGAGTTTTATCACAAAGGTACAACTTCAATACCTGTTGAAGTACTTGAATAGGACGCGTGGTGGTGCAAGTGGTTAAGACACCAAAGCCAGGTGATGGCAGCTGTAATGACTTTGGCTTGTATTATGACTCCTGCCAAATACTTTATAATGCAGTGTGCTGGATATTAGGTTGACCTTGAACAATATTCAGAAATTTTAATCCCAAACATGCTATCCATATTATAACCAAGGCTGGCAATTGACAATATGTCTCATCACTCATGGAAGGATTCTATAGGTTTCTTAGAAAATACTAGAAGACTTCCACCTTTTACAGAAGGTCCACCTTGCGTGAAGATCTGTCTCTGAAGTTGGAGTGATGTGATGCTACTGACAAAGAGAACTGCATTGCCAGCAGTATTTATTTTTTCCATTTGGAGCCAAGCAAAATAAAAATAATGCATTTCTATATCTAGGCAATTCATCCATATCTTCTTCAATCAAAACTTTATTACAGTTATAGACCAGCATAAGGAGAATACAGTATGAACTATAATTTTAAAAAAGTTCAAAGGTATATAGAAAAAGCAAAAGTAAAAAAAATAGTGAAAACAAAAACATTAAATAAATGCAGGGGATTAATATATGGCTAACTAAATCTATCACAATACAAAGTACTCTTAACTAACATTTACAGTGATCATTAAAGCCAGTTTGAGGCACAGGTCATCTGATGGATTTTAAACTAAGTGCTGCTGCCAATGCTTTCTATATGTTGTAGCAAGCATTAGTGTCTGCAAGCAGCAGGGAAGTATAGCATTTTTCTATGCATCCTGGGTATTTATGTAGTTATAGTGAGATGATGCTCATACAAATAGAGGCCCTGGAAAAGCACATGCTTCGTTGCTTTCGTGTGTCAGAGTCACAGGGGTATTGTCTCTCCAAGTAGGGAATTTTCCTGTGTCAACCTTCAAGACAGCTGAGAGGAGGGCATGACATCATGCCAGGGTAAAGGCCCTTTGGGTGGCTATATATATATAGATTGTTTAAGTTTTAAGTTGATTAAATGGGAGAAGCAGAGTACCTGTTCGAGTCACTGACAGTAAAGTTTGGGGACCTGGCTAAAGCCAATTGTGCTCTGCATCTGCTATACATTGTTTAATGAGAGCTTTGGCCTGACCATATCCCATGTTGAGTAGAAGACCTGGAGAGAAGCCCAAGGATCAAATTTTAGTTGCTCCTGCCTTTTCCCATGTGAATTGAAAATCAGCCCTCATAGTTAATGGGATGAAACCAACAGGAATAAGGAACAGTTTCAGTATGGTCACCTGTATTCTAGTCTCCACTTTCATGCAGCTGGCCATCCCTAAAATAATGTGTTAATGCTCTCAATGTTCTTTGAAGGCCAATAAGTATTCTGAAAGCATTGCTGCATTATCTGTATAGAATAAAATAGAGACGTATCTTCCAGCAAGTTTTGGGAGGTGAAAGTTTGCATTGAGGAACTGGCCCACCATGGAGCTGATTTAAATTAAATAAGAGTGGGGCCAATATCCATTCTTGTTTGGCACCTTTTTCTGTTCTGATGGCACTGGTGAGGTCTCTTCACAAAGCATGCATATTAAATGAAGTAGACATCACTTAAGGAGGCCTCCAATTTTCCCCACAGTTTAACTTAGGATATAGAAGCAAATGCTGTTTTGAAGTCTATGAAAGCAGAATATAGGTAGTCCTTGCTTAGTGACCATTCAAAAGCAACTTATGACCTGGTTCCAGAGTTCTGATTGTGGCAATCCCCTGAGGTCACATGACCACATTTCAAGTACTTGACAACTTGCTCACCTTTACAATTGGTTGCAGCATTCTGTGGTCTATGATTATAATTTATGTTTTTTGCCAGTTTATTTTGAATAGATTTGCTTAGTCACTTAATGACTGCAGTGTTCACTTAATGACTGCTGCAAAAAGATTTATAACATTGGGTTGGTCACATGGATACCTCAACTTACCACCATCTTGACTTAAAACAGAAATTCTGGGTTTCATTATGGTCCTAAGTGAAGGACTACTTGTATAGGGAGATTGTGTTGTGGGAGGAGTATACCATATTGTCATTGTTTATTATATCTTTTGTTTCCTATTTCCCTATTATCCACTTTTGGTTTTATTATTATTGTTTAGTTATTATTTCATGGTTGCAAATCAAGTATCCCAGATAGCTTGGCCTTTTGAAAGTTATATACATATGTGTGTATGTATATATATATATATGTATATATATGTGTGTGTGTATGTATATATATATATATATATATATATATATACACACACAAACACACACACACACCATCTGGAGTCTACCAGGTTGGAGTAGGCAGTGACAAATCATACAATTGGGAAGAAAGCAGTTTAGACATTTCCCAAGGAAAATGAAATCCAAGTTCCTTTGTGCATCCATTAAATAATTTCTGACAATATTTCAGTGGGTTAGCTGTTGTTAGAAGGAACCAGCAAGGCCTTTCCCTGTACAAAATGATGCAGTTTGGCTGGGAAGTAGCCTAGGGGGAAAAGGGTCAAGAGTCATCCCTTCCACCTATTGCTCTAATCAGGTTTATAGCTCTCTGGAGCTGTTCTTCATTTTTTAAAAAGGGGTCAGGAGATTGTTCACAGATCCCCAATGTCACAACCAATTTGAGTGCTGGCCACTCTGAATCTGCTAGAGATCTCAATTAAGGTGAGCAGATGCAAAGATGTTCAAAGCTTCTGTCCCTTTAATACCATACAACAATCAGAATTTAGCAAAGCACAGCTTTCCTCACCCTGCTATGATAAGATTTATCCCGTCTGACTTAATTTAAGAGTAGATGAGAAACGTACTGTGTTTAATTTACAACCTTTATTTTAATTTTCTCATCTGATTAAGAGAGTTCTGAAAAGTTACTCATTATTCCTAGGAGTCAGGTTCAACTGAGTACTGCTCAGGTTTCCAATCAAGACCTCTGAAAGGAGCTTACTTAAGGGAAAGCATCAAGCTGGAAAGTTAAAACAGGATTCACTATTGGAATACTAAAGAAAAAAATTGTTCTGGGTATCCAAATATTTCTCCAGGAGAAGCTTTCTCTAACATTTCCTTAAGGAGAAAAACAGCACCTGCTTAGAATCTGGGTTGTTTGCTGGGTGACATTGTCACCTGTTTCATCCTGCTTTCTGTTTCCATGGGGACTAAGTAGATGCCTACAAGAAGGACCTCAGAAGAAGACAATTATCATTCTTGGTTCTCCAGGGCAAAAGCTATACATGCACTACTCTGACCTCAGTAGTACAGTAATAAATACAATTATGGGATTGGAAACAGCTACTGCAGCCTAATCCTTCATGAATGTATCTAATACCCTTTTAAAAAACATCCCAGTTGGCTGCAATGACTGCAACTGTCAGTAGCAAGTTAGTAGTTTAATTATGAGTTATGTGGAAACATACTTCCCTTTGCTGCTCCAGCCCCTTAATAATTTTGATTTCTCTTTTGAGTCTCTGGGACTTTTCCAAAGTATGTTGATCAGAACTGCACACCGTATTCCAAATTTATGTATTTATTTAATTATTAAATGCATTTTCCACCCCATTTACTATCAGCAATTCTGGATGGCTTACAGTAAAAAGACCATAAAATGTACAAACTGGTTAATAAATAGATGTAAAAATCAAAAATAAAATATAGAAAAGAGCAAGATGGGGACCAAATGGAAGTGGAATCAAATAACAACCTCACTGATGACCCCTGGCTACTTGGCCCCCAGGCCAGACTGCAGAGCCATGTCTTTAGGTTTTTCAGAAGGCTAGAAGAGTGGGGCTGATTGAATCTCGGGCAGAGTGCTGTTCGGAGGGTAGGCACTACAGCAGAAAAGGCTGCAAAGTAGATTTATATATTGAGATTAGAATATTGACAGTTTCTTTTCCCCAGTGATCATATATTATGGTAGAATGTAGTCAGGAATCACAGGAGGGAAGGACCCTTACCAGACAATGAAGAGACAGCAGAGCTTTGAATGTCTGGTGGGCAGGAAGAGACCAAGGCTGGGCCCTGCTTAGTAATTCAGAGTACAGTTGTGGCAGATACTTGCTTTAATCTGATAAGGTTCTGTTTGTAGGCAAACAACAATAACGGAACTAATGAGAAGTTTTCTCTACATGTTATTTTTTGGTTCTTTGGGCCTGGTGCATATGTGCACAAATGCATGTGTTATTATTAAATTAACATATTTTTTTTATTTGTATTAGTTTTTATCTGTTTAACTAAGAGTCAAAAGAAAAAGTGCAAAAAAGAGAGAAAAGAATATAGCACAGAAAAATAAAAATATATCAAGAAGTTCTTCTCCCCATCATCACAACAGATATAAACAATTTTAAAAGCTTTCACTTTTTAAAAAAATGCAACAATCTTTTTGTTCCATATCTCACTTCTTCTCTATAAGCAGATACTTAAAGCCTTATCATTTCAGTCCTGATCATCAAAAGTACATTAAAGGATTGCCAGAAATATCTCCATATTTATTTTAATCTTGATCAAATAAACCCACTTTATATTTCTTCTTTTAACATTGTTTATCTTTAATCCCTTCAAATTATATCCAAGAGCTTGTTTCCTTTTCCTTTTTTTTTGTCCCTTCTCACAAAATTTTTCAGAGCTTTAACAGATCTTTCTTCTAAATCCAATGTAAGAAGTTAATCAAGTTGCACTTTCGGTTTGCCATTGGTATATCCATTTTACTTTTTAAGACCTCAATTGGTTTCATTGGAAAATCCAGTATAATAGCTTTTTCCATATCATTCTTGTAACGTATCATTTTTAAATCTACATTTAGGTCACTCTTAGCTTTGTCCAGTAAAGCTTGCTCCTTTTCAATAACATCTTTGAAACACAGTCTGTCTATAATGGTAGACACTCTTAAAATCACCATCTAATTCCTTTGTTCAAAAATATCAATGGGGTAAGATTTTGGTCCTCACTGTCTTTTACCATGTAAAGTGAAAATCATCCCTCATAGTTAACAGGGCAAGTCCAAGAGAGAAAAAGGACAGTCTAAGTATGGTTGTTCACACTCTAGCCTTCACTTTCATTTGGCATTAGAGACATTTAGGGGCTTGGACTGAACAAGTTCTAATGGTGCAAAGTTGGAGAAGAGGCCCAGATGGCTCCATAGAAAAGTTGTCCTATGCTAAATTGGCTTGGCCTGAAATAATTTGAGTGTTGAAGGAATGCAATGGCCACCTGGTAAATAGGTACTTATAAATAAATACCACTTTCTTTATAAAGCTGAACTTAAATCTGATTGGATAAAGAATCAACTTCCTCAGAAAACGTAACTCCCAATGATTTTGCACATAGCAGTGTTCAATGTAAGACCAGCATGGCAGAACATCTGACTTGAATATCCTTTTTTTTCCTCTACTTACCTTATGGTAAAAAGAACATACTATACTGTTCAAGTCAAAGTTCCTCAAATAATAGGCAGATTCTCCATAATACTTTATTGATAAATAAAGCAAAAGTTGGTGTGGAAGAAAAAAGAGGCTGATATTGAAGATGTGGAATTGGCATTTAGTAATTGATTAAATTCACATAAATGGTTTAAACCACTCCATTTTAGCTATGGTTTGTTGGTTAAACCATAAAGGCAGTTCATATATATTAAACCATAGGCCATAGTTTGCAAAGCACAGTGGCTGATGTGACACATCACACTAAAATCTAATGTGATTTATTAGTGTTTCCTTAGTGTGATGCATGAAGCCAGATAACTGTGGTTTATTCAACAAATCAAAATTAAGTAAATCACTGTGCAAAGCAATATTTATAGCTTATTATAATATAGGAACCAAACCCAGTATTAACATGAAAAATGAGAGAAGGTTTGAGATGTATACATTAGTTTTGTGGCCATATGCTGTGAAGTTGTATTTAAAATGGTACAAATATATGCTGGGATGAAAAAATAGCTGTAGTTGCTTTCCCTTTTTTGAATCCAAAAAAATCAGCTGTTATTTTTAAGCTGCTTGATGAATGAACTTGTAGCTGAGATACACCCACAAAAAATGGTTTATGATTCCATAGAAAGAGTTATATCATACTGTATGCCAGACCCAAGTGACACAGTCTGCTTTCTTATGTCAGGAACTCTCACTGTGCTTAAATATCATAAATTTGAGGGCAAACAGAAGAGATTAATGGTCAGTTTGCCAATATGCTGCTGTCAGACTTCTATACACCAAAAAGTGCTTACAGGAGCAGTACAATAAGGTCACAAAAAATAGTATCTCCTCTTCTCCCCCTTGTCTATTGACCCAATTTTTACAGGCCAGATCTCATAGCCCTATAAACTGTCCCCTTCTATGGCAAATATCCAGTTTAAAAATAATTGTCATGCATCCGCCTTTCTTTTTCATCCTTTTGCAAATTTAAATATTTTAAAATAATATTGGCATTTCTATTATAGTATTTTTATTGGTTTCTAGACTTCCCAGTGGGAAATGGAATAGATCCTTACAGCTGTCTTTCAGCATTTTTAAACTAGTGTTTCCATTTAAACATTGTTTTAAAAATGATCATGGTGGGCATTTTTTCAGTGACTCATTCTACAGTTTAGCCAGTATTTCATACAGACATACTGATGTATAATGTATGAATTTAATAGTATTAAAATCACTGCTGTTGATTAATATTCCTTGCCAATTTTCATATATTTTCCCACTATTGTGCCCTTAGAAGATGTGTCTGCAATTCACATCATCCCAGCCAGCATAATCCAAGAAGCTGAAGATGGCAGATGTTTTATCAAACACATCTGGAGAAATAAGAATGAAGAAGATTGCTCTTAGAAATACATATGTTGGCTGGTGCTCATCCTTCCAGAAAAGTAATTGTAGTTAGGGCAGAATAACATGTAATAATATATAAGGCACATTTGCTTAATATATTGTCTCCCCACATACACATACAGTGGAGGGGGTGGACAGAGAAAGAGAGGGAGAAAAACAGACTGTTTCACATTGTGGTCCTCTGGGTGAACATGTGGAAGGACTATTGAACAGATAGGAAGGGCTGTAGCTTATGTAAAGGCTGGCAGTGAACAAGCTCTTGCTAGGAGATAATAAGTGGTGAGTAGGAAATGCTTAAAGATTTCCATGTCTGCTCATTCTCCCCTACAAATTATTCTTTTATCAGTGTTTTCAGTTTATTCATTTTCATATGATTTTTATCCTGCTCTAATAGAATACTGAACAGTATATATCCCTCTAAACTGAGCACTTTCACAATAATAATAATAATATTTAAAAAGTAAATAAGACAAACCATACACAATATTATCAGTAAAAAAAATTGGATTAACCCAGACTGGCAGAGGAGGCATGCTGCAGACACTGTCAGTCAAGGAATTCCAAGTGGTGGGATCCAGAAGAAGAGCCTTTTTTGCCGTCAGAAAAACGGTAGTCCCCTTGCTCACCGAGGACTACCTTCTCATTCCTTGGAATACCTTACCCCCCAGGATGAGATCTGCACCCACCCTTTGGCCTTCTGAAAGGCCCTGAAGACCTGATTTGCCATCTGGCTTGGAGGCCCAATGGGGGCATGTCATCTTGGAAATTATTAATGTACTAAAATGATTGCACCTCTCCCGTGTGCATCTTGTTTCCTTTTTTCCCATCTTGTTAGATTTATTTTTAATACAAATTTATTATTTATTTATTGTCTTAATCCTGATTGGATTTATAATATAAATATAATAATAATCTTATAAGATATAAGATTTGTGGCATATA
>JANHZU010000947.1:212642-223239 GCA_032468055.1 Acrochordus granulatus
TTGGTAGGAAAGAAATCAAATCTGTGATCTTGATTTGTACTCTCTTCTCTCATGTTTACATGAAGCCACTGGCAACATCATTCAACAGCATGGACTGATATCATCAGGACACTTTACATCTTGAGCCTGAGCCAACTAAGCAATGCTGTCAAAGTGGTATCATAGTGCCTGGAGGCTGCTGGTGTCCGAGGGAAAGAAACAAGCTGAAGCAGGCAAGCCTATGTGGCTGTCGGTGCATGGACCATCTACTTTCAGGGATTTACCAGCCTTGGCTCTGGATGGTGTGGACTTTCCCAGACAAACCTACTGCACATTTTTGGTATTTTTCAAGGAACAGGTAGCAGCTATAGTTAAGAAGAACTGTGCACAAATGCATCTGGTGAATCAGTTGCACCCTTTCCAGGGTTGTGAGATACTACTTCTTGTCATTCATTCCTTAGTCACTTCAGATTATTGTAATATGTTGTACACGGGATTACCTTTGAAGACTACTTAGAAGCTATAAGTGCTCCAGAATGTAGTCGTCAAGTACTTATGGGTATGCCTCACTACTACTATATAACACTGCTACTACAAAAGTTGTGCTGGTTACCAGTACGCTTCTACATGAAATTCAAGGTGTTAGTTGTCATTTATAAAGCCCTATATAGCATAGACCTGGATATTTGGAGTACCATCTGTCTCCCATTGTGCCCGCCTGTCCAATATAATCTAGCAGAACTGACATGCTTCAGATCATGACATATTGCACTTGCCTCTAGAACAATATTCTCTTACCTCACCCCAGATTTGTACAGTCCTGACATCGTCTGCCTTTAAGAAAAGCACCTAAACACTTGGTTTGGATTGGGACTGGGTTAGGACTTTGGGGTACCCACTATTAATCTGAATTGCTTTGTTTTTCCTCCCACTGTTTGGCTATTGGAATCCTGTTTTAACTGTTCTATCATGTTAATCTTTCTTACATCCCACAGTCTTGTATGAGTGGGCAGCCATAAAAGTTGACATTATACATGAATGTTCTTATATGCCTTTTATTTTGAGAGGTGCAGATCAGGTCAGGTGACAGGACTTTGTAAAAATTAGATACTCTAATCATCCCTATTCTTTAATTAAGAGCTGAACTTGTACAAATGTTTCCAGCTCTTGTTCCTGACTTAATTACTTTTTAGTATCTTAAATTGAACAAATATTTCAGACCATATCAGTGACTAACTCCCCAAAATCTGTAGCTAAAATACTACTTTAAAGCATTAAAAAAATTTAAATCTTTAGAGATCGACACCACAATTAGCAGTGATAGAGCACCATTTAAATGATATGCTCATCACAAATTCTATTGGCAACGAGGCCATAAATACAACAATGCTTTCTAGAGTGTAAACCAACACTTTAACCTGAGGACTAACCAGGGCTGGTTTTTTATGACATCAACCAGCATATTCTTGTGCATGCTGATACTAGTAGCTATGGAACAGATAAACACTACTTCTTTTATATATTTTCTGAAGGATGGATTCTGTGGGATGTTTCTAAGACCAATTGATATTACCTGCTTTCCCATCCCAGAGGGAAATCCCAAATAAACATACAACAGGCAAAACTTTTGTTTTGTGAAAATAACCCATTTCTTGAGTGTTAAATATCTATAATGAACAAAAAAGTTCTGTTGAGAGCTGTACCAGAATGCTGACCATTGCTGATAATATATACAATATCTAATTTTTTGAAGTCATCACCCCTAAAAATGAGTCCTGAGTGTAGAAAAGCTCATTTAAAAAAAGGTAAAGGTTTCCCCTTTCAGTCATGTGCAACTCTATAGGGTGGGTGCTCATTTCCATTTCATAGCCAAGGAGTTAGCCTTGTCCAAAGACGCTTCTGTGGTCATGTGGCTGGCATGACTATATGACGAGGTGCACAGAATGCTGTTACCTTCCCACCAATTTAGATGGTCGCTATTTATCTACTTGCATTTCTGCATGCTTTCAAACTGGCAGGAGCTGGGGAGAATAACGGAGCTCACCCCATTATGTGGCACCACTTGGGACTCAAACTTGAGCTGTTGACTTCCAGCTGAAAAGCCCAGTGTCTTAACTGCTCAACCACCATGCTCCAAAGAGAAGTTCATAGTCTCAGATGTCTAATGGCCAAAGTATTGAGACTGGATGCAGTTACCATGCCAACCTTATAGTTGCATTTGCTATTATAATGTATGTGAAAGAATCCCAAATTTTAAATTTGTGAAATGTTTCTTCTTGCATCTGAGCCTTGACTGAATAAAAAGTTCTGTCCCGTTTCTGCTTAATCTTGTCTGTTCTCTCATCAGGATTGTTGTATGGTACTGAATGCCTTTTCCTGGCTCCAGATACCTCTCTGTAAATCAGCCTGCCTATTTCTTCTTCGATTAAAGATACAGTCAGCTTACAGCATAGCTAAATAGATGGAAAATGATGACCAAACAAGTACCTCTAAGTCAAGAGGCAATGATGCTGCCAAGTATGTATTTGTATATGTGACAGTATGTGTATTTATCTGTGGGACAGATGAAAACACTTGCTCATGATGGAATTGCACAAATGATATGACTGATGTAAATTACATAATTGGTGCCATTTGCAGAATGACCTCATAATGTGTGGTATTTTTGCAGCTTCTACCAGATGTTTTTGTTAAGTGTGATTTTGGAGGCTCAGAAAAAGAACGATTAACAAAGCCAATGTTGTCAAAGTTCACGTTGCCTTATTCCTATACTAATGACAAATAGCAGTGGTGATAGTGAGTCTCCTTGAAAGATTTCTCTCTTGATATTAACCTCTCCCAGTCTATCACTAGCAACCATGTCTTCCACGGTGCCATTGATCCTTGCACAAAGCTTCTGATGTTTCCACAGATTCCTGATATTTCCAGGCACTTGATTATCCAATCATGCGGCAGGGAGTCGAATGCCTTCTTGTAATTGGTCCATGCCACATTCAAGTTGGTCTTCCTTCTCTTGCAGTTTTCCAGAATCATCCTGTCAATCAAGAGCTGATTCTTTGTTCCTCTGCTGCCTGGACAGTTTCCTTTCTGCTCAGGTGATGTCAGGTTCAAGCAACCAGAACCACTCTGGAATAGTGTCCAGTTGAAACGTTATTGTTCATCACCTACTACGTTACAAGAATCTCACCAGATTGCTTGCCTTCCTCGGGAATGACCAAATAAGGCTTCATGGATTCTGGGGGAGGCCATGCTGTGCCTTTTACAGCTGCATAATGACTTCAGGCTCAGCCTTCATTCGAACCAGTACTCCAGCCTAGCTGGCAATTCCTCCACAGGTGGGAAGAGCTTATTATTCACTTAGCAATTTGAAAATTGATGGTAAGCAGATAATTGGCCTGTAGTTGCCTGGTGCTGCCCCGTTTGTTGGATCTTTCATTATCAGATACGTTTTGTCAGATGTTTACCAATCTTCAATTTCATCTCAATTTGCAGTATGTATTGTTAACCTACTTGGCAATGAGTGGCTGTAGATCAGTCAGATGTTTCAACCAAAAGCAATGCAGTTTGTCTTCACCTGCTGCTGGCTAGTTGTTGATTTTCCTTGCCCTTTTCTCCACCATTTCTGCTGTTATTACAAGTTCTTTCATTTCAGCTTCTTTTTTATTCTTATCCAACTTATTTATCCAAGCTACATGCTTGTAGTATTTCTTTGGATTGTTCCATAGCTGCACCCAAAACTTCACCCTTTTTTCTTTGTCAGGTGTTCCCTGGTTTATTGCAGTCTCTCCACTGATGAATTGGTAGAAACATTTCCAATTTAATTAAAATTGGAGATTCTACCCAAGTGTGCAATTCAAGCTTCATATCTGCTGATCTTCTTGGTTACAGCTATTATTTGTTGCTTTATTATTTCTAGTGCTTCCTTAATTGTCTTTGTTTCTAGGTGATATTGCTTGATATTCTTCCTTTGTATTTGTGTATTCTTTAGCTTCTTCTTTTTCATCCCTTCTAGCTTGCTTGCGTCTGATCTTAGCTTACTGTTCTTAGTTTTCAGCCTGATCTTCCATTTTGGTGGTATGCTGTTTTACTTTTTTCTTGTTAGTTGATTTTGCATTCCAGTATGTAGTTATAACTATACCTGTGCTGTATATTAGTTAGTTTGTTTCTTACAATGTAATGTGGAATTTGATTTCCATCTGCATGACTTGGAACTACTAACATTTCATTGCATGGAGGAGTTAATTTTAAGAGAAGCTAGTATTGAATTAAGAGTATCGTGGCAGAGTCCTGCACAAGTCCTATCCAGGGCTAAAATGGAGGTATGCATGCAGCCTCCTATCAAGATGGCACATTTTCTCTAGCCCACCACTGATGGCTTGTCACATGGCAAGAAGAGTCACTCCACTTTGCAGCCCAGTGACCCAAACATGCACTGTTGCAGCTCATGAAATGAAATATGTAAATTAACCTGAGTAAACTCTTTCTTTTTTTCTTCAAAGCACCCTAGCACATTATTCAGAACCTCATCATTGTAATCCTGAGAGTAAATAACCTTCTGAATGAAATGTGCCATTTCAGGGCTGTAAAAGCAGGAATTCATTATATCCCCTTTTCTAATGGGACACTGTAAGCAGCTGCAGCCCTAGTAGCTCTGCCTGCTCCAAGTTCATTGTAAATTGTAGGGATTCAGTCTTTGTCTGTGTCATTACCGGAAGATGGAGTGCTGGTGCTGTTTGGAATTAAGTTTCTATTCATTTTGCTGATTTTTTTTTGTTTCTAATATTTGCTTCCCATACTGAAACTGTTGCTATTGAAGAACAACTTATGAGCTTGCTTACTGGACTATTACACTTTTTACATACAAAAGTAATGGCAAAATGTAAATTTCCTTCCCCCCCATGACTTAATCCAATGTTTAAACAACAGAATGGATTAAAGATGCACCATACATATTAATGGCAGCTGTGAGTTATTACTGCATTTTGTTTCCTATGTGCACAGCCCATGTACTGTGGACTGGTTTGCCCAGTCCTCCATTCACCTCACTTACTGATCCAAGCATTGTTCTCACCTCCCTTCCCTTCCTCCTCTTCTTCCTCCCTTTGTTTCATGTTCTATGACTGATAAAACTGTCTCAGTAAATCAAGAAGAACAATACCCCCTCACTCAATCCATATATTAAAAAACCAAAGCTCAGCATGTCTGGTCATCGAGATAAATCCCCAAGTTATTGTCAAGGCTGAACATTGAGTTATGGTCAGTGAGACTATTGCTCTATTAAACCTTGCAGTCTCCTCTCTCTTCTGCACACGCGCTATAGCTCACACTGTCATTCAAGGCAGACAGATTACAAAAGATGATTTTCAAAAGCCTGCCTACTCTGTTCTGTAGCTTGCCTATCCTTTATTTAGAACCTTTTTGAGGTTCTTCTTTCTTTCTTTCTTTCTTTCTTTCTTTTCCCAGAAAAACTGTCTATTTTGTTAAATGCCATGGATTAGAAACTGACTATTTATCCTTTCTTGAAGATCTGGAAAAGAATTTTCATTCAACAACTATAAAAGCCTTCCCTTATTTACTTCAGAATTTCCATTTCTTAAGACAACCTTCTGTTCCTCTCCTCTAGCACGTTATATGCACAAGTATTCCAAAGGAATGGATGTGAATGAAGACAGGTTATGAAAATTCAGGAAGCATTTTTAGCCACTTGGCCCCCAAAATCTCACCCTAGACTTGGTTGGGATTTACTATTTCCTAACTTTCTTATACAAGCATTTATACACTCTTTTTAAAAACCAAATCCACAACCTGTGTGCTTGTGACTCAATACACTATGTATGTATCCTAATTGCTGGGATGTGGGACATAGTAAGATGGCTTACAAGGCAGTTTCTAGATTGGAGGTCTTAGCTGACATAGAAGAATGTGAACATGCCTGGGTAAAAGTGGCATTTGGTTGCATTTGTGCAATTCTATTCAAATTATGCCAATACTGACTAGTACTGCCTCACGGTTAATGGGGGATGATGCACGTGGCATGACTTTTAACCTAATCCATACCTATTTTTCATTTCACAAGCACACAACAAAACATGTTTTTCCTTCTTTCATTAATTCATGCTCCTTATCATTTTACCTTCTTGAGAAATGGTGACTTCTGCTGTTCATTATGGCTTTGGTCAATTCAGGTTTTCACATAAGTTTTTTAGTAAGAAAGAGAAAGAAAATGATGCAATAAATCTGAGTGAAGCTGGTCTGACCTTATGACATAGAGTTGATGATTACATGCAGGGAAATGAAGATACTGGTTTAATTATGAATTAAAGCAGTCAAGTATATATCAGAACCACAAAATGATGTTGTTTAGATTGTTGTGGGTGTACATGAAAGTAGGTATTTATAGAATGATGATAGTGGCACATCACATTTCTATGAATGGTGGTGGTGAAAAAAGCTTGAACTTGGAGAGGAATTGTGCAATGTTATGAGTGAATATGACTGGGGGACAGGATGGGACTACTTGCTACCTAACATGAATGGACAAGTGGAAATTAAATGAGAAAGTACACAGAAAATGACTGCACCATTCAGAGGCCCGAGAATGAATGAGAATGATGATTGTTTGCTGAGTATCCAGTGAATGTATGTATATCTGTATTGTCTTAATTTATTGCATCTTTTATTGTTAATAAATTAGGGAAGTGGTATAGAGATTTATCAAGTAAATAGAGAAAGAAGGAAGAAATGGAGTCATTAAAGTTTCTGCAAATCTGAAAGGTGCTACACCTTTTTTCAGGCTCATTCAAAAGACCTCTGTGATGAATGGCAATGATGTGCTTACAAAAGAACTGAACAGGTATTCCAGATAATTTCTGAAACATGCAGAACTCTCATAAAAAATAGATTTAAGAAAGACATACAACAGACTTGTTCTCTGAAACGTCATATTTTTTATTCTGAGCTTTCAAGCCGTTTCTTAGACTCATCATCAGATAATTTAAAATCTAGCACATAACAGTTGTTCCTTGTCACTATTGTTTTTACTGTGTTCTGTTGCCTTAAGACTTCTACCCCCTCCAGCTTTTCTTTTGCGCATGCATTTGGTTGCTGTCACGCTTCAGTTAACTGCAGACCAGCTGATATGTCAAATGCAAATATGTCCCTATCCCACAGGACACACACCACCTTCTGACATCACCCATCTATGCTCTAAAGTTTCCTCCTTATCCTTTCACCTATGCATAATTAAAGTTGTATTCTTACAGAGAAGCTGACATGCAGCAAGCAACTGCAAAACAGCTGAAATGTTGGAGGTTAACATAAGTATATAATGGCTATTTTTTGTTTCTGATCATCTATTATTGTACAATGTTTTAAAAAAACCTTTTCATCAATTCTTTACAACTTTGCATGTGTGTAATTGAACTTCCTTGCATTTTAACTGGTCACTTTGGCATTTTAAAAGAATGGATCCCCTGAAATGCTTGGGGTAAATCTTAGATCGTACATAGGGTATTCATTATTTCCAATACTAACTTTTTAAATTGTGTTCAGTGCCTTAAATCTTCTGCTCCTTACTCCCTTATATGCATGTTTTTGATCCCTGTTGTGCCCTAAATAATCAAGAAAAAGCTACTATGTCAGTGGATCTAACATAAAATATAAGTTACTCATCACTAACAGAATATCACTTCTGATGTGTTCTTTGCTTCAAAATCCCTACCCTTACTTCCTTTCCTTCTTTTATGTTTGTGTGGCTGATTGTCACTGATTGCAGAGCAGTTGGTATGCTGGTGGTAAATCTAAACATTGATTCACTGAATTACGATTAGTTTCCCATGATTCAAAAATTTTTCTTGCTATTTTCCTCTCTGCTTGAACACGGATGGCTCTTCTTTCAAAATTAAATGTATGATTGTGTTCACAGCTGTGAGTTGCTATTTGTGAAGTTGGATCCTTCCTTCACACAGCCCACTTGTGTTCTTTTAATTGTTGCTTAACTTACACCTTGTTTGGCTGATGTAATTATGGGGGCAATTCACATACAGGATATGATAGACAACCCCAGTCATTTATTTTATGTCCAAGGAATCTTTGCATTCTATAAGCTGACTTTGTAAAGTAGATCCAGGATGATGGGCAATTCCCACTTGTAAATTGCACATAATGTGTTCTGTTGTCTCTGATACATTCCTCATATATGGTAGGATGTGCCATGAATTTGTCTGCACTGCTGTTCTCACTTTTGGTGTAGTTTGTAGGCTCCTGATGATGAAAGATTGCAGGTAGCCACTCACTCTAAATTGCTCCTATAAAAAGTGGGTCTCTACAGTCTTTGCTTCTGGAGCACTGCAATGTGTGTGCACCCTAGCAAATAATGTCCTGACACAACTCCTTTTGTGTATTAGTGGATGGTTGCTATTGAAATCTAAGATCATGTGGGTGTCTGTATCTTTCCTGCATACAGATGTGTCTAAGTGTCCCTTTGAGTTGCTGTAAACCAATACATCCAAGAATGGAAACTGTTGTTCTCTTTCTTCCTCCATAGTGAACTTGATATCTGGAAAGATGGAATTTAGTAGCCCACGAAACATAAACACAATCCCCCCTTTTAATTATAGCTAAAGTGTCATCAGCACACTGCCTCCAAAAGGTTGGTTGATAAACTTTGAAGACCTGGGTTTCTAGCTCCTGTAGTACAACTTCTGCTCTCATGCTTGAAATAGAAGATCCCATAGGCATACTTTTAATCTGTTCAGAGGTCTTATTCTTAAAAGTGAGAAAGGTACACTGGCAATAACACAGGAGAATATGAGTTCTAGCAAGGTGGTTTTGGTTATCATCATAAAAGTCCTCTAACCTTTTTGCAAGAACTTCTTGGGCCAAACTTGGAAGAATTGATGTAAAGAAAGAAATGACATCAAAGGACACCATTATTTCATCAGATCTGTTGGAGCTGTAAATCTGACAGGAAGTTTATTGCTGATGTGACTATAGTCTGTGAAATTCTTGCAAGGAAGCCTAATTTTTGTGCCAAAAACTTAGCTAAACTATCTAATGGACTACCACACAGGGCCACGATGGGATTCAAGGGAATCTCTTTTTTGTGAATTTTAGGGAGGCCATAAAACCTTGTTAATGGTGTATCTGTTGGACACATCATGTGCAATTCTTCAGCAGTTATTATGTTTGCTGTTTGAGTTCTAAAAAAAATCTTCAGTTTTGTTGTCAAGGATTTCATATTGCTGGGTTACTTGGTTTGAATGCCTCAAGATCCATCAACATTGAAGGAACTTTATCAGGAGGATCTTAGATTTCAGTAGCAACCATCCACTAATATACAGGACATTATTAGTAACTAACTGTACATACTAAAGAAAGCAAAATTCACATATATGACATCCGTCTTCACAGGGACTAAAAATACTGATCAGGGAGATGATTCCAAGAAAGAAACAAGTTTCAGGTTCCATGGATGTTCTTCTAGGGGAGAAAATGTTTTCCCTGGGTGTATAAGGCAAATGGATTTTTCTAAGGAAATTAGGAAAAGGAAAAGAGGAGGAGAACTGGGATCAGGAACTACGGGTTAAGAACTACTGTAGATAGAATGGAGATGATGCCAGAAAGAAAGAAAAACAGTCTAGTCAGTCTTCAAGTGAAATCCATGAATACACTGGATTCCCAAATTATTAGAAGAATCTCTGGCACCCACATTCAAGAGCTATTATAAGGTTGTTTATAGAAGGGATTAATATCAAAAAGAAGCTGATTTGTAGCTATTTGATTTAGATCTAACAAATAACAAGTCCACTGAGGAGAAGTGGATGCCAATATGCTCAAGGATATTGGGTGGAATTCTTGCCTACAGAACTGTATTCACAAAGGATTCAGGATGCGTCATTTTCCCATCAAACTTTGGTCTGGCCAATATAGAGATGTTCTCAGCATTCACTGGCCTCTGAATGAGATAGGCTTCTGCAATTCTCTGAGAGCAGTGTTTTTTAAAATCTAAATGATGAGTATAAGGACATTCGTAATTGCTTTGCTTCCTGGATAAAATGAATGGATTCATACAGTCCTTCAGAATTCTTCTTGGGTGTGATTCTCACCCAAGGGTAGCAGCAGACTTGCCCCTATACACTACTTTTGATAAAGTGAAAACATCATTGATTTCTGAAATCTCTCCAGTGGCTGTCTATAAATCTGATGATGAATGATCTTAAATCATAGAATCTCCAGTGATATATGCTTATTACTCTAGGGAACATCACAAGATAGGCACATGGGCTCCATACCCATCTCCCTCTGATGTGGAGATACTCTATTCATGTACTTCACTGGAAAGAAAGTGTTCAGGAGGTAGTTTCTTTGAGTTTTAATTAACTAAATTATTTAACTGATGGCTACAAAGGTATTATTCTACCCCTGATCTGGAGTAGTTAGCCCAATTAAGCCCAAATTTTTCTCTTACCATCTAGAAATAGTAGAGCATGTTCATCCTGGTCGATATTTTCAAAGGTTCCAGGAGCTTCCACTAGGTGGCGTTGTTGTTGTTGTTCAGTCGCGCAGTCGTGTCCGACTCTTCGCGACCCCATGGACTGCATTACACCAGGCCCCCCTG
>JANHZU010000947.1:234688-245204 GCA_032468055.1 Acrochordus granulatus
GGAAGGCAGGAAGGAAAGAGAAAGAGAGAGAGAAAGAGAAAGAAAGAAAGACAGACAGACGTTGATCTCTGTCTGGGTCCCACATCAACAGATACAGGATTCTATACCTAAAAGACTATTACTAGATAATATTTGAAATGTGTTGGATATTCTAGAGTACTTGGAGAAATGCAATGAAAAGCAAGCTGCCTTGATCTTCTTAGATACAGAGAAGACTTTTGATAATTTGAACTGGATTTTCTTGTTTAGAGTTTTGGAGGATATGATCTTTGAATATAATTTTATTAAATGGGTAACACTAATTTATACCTCACTGAAAGCACAAATAATTGTTTATGGAAAATTAACAAAATTTATAAAATTCAAAAAGGAAGAACACAAAGATGCCCACTGACTCCATTCTTGTTCATTTTACTTCTTGAGGGTACTGAAAAGAGACATAAACAAGATGAGAGAATTGTGGGAGTAAATATTTGAAAAGAAACTTATAAGTCAGAAGCATCTGCTGATGACCTGATGTGTTAGGCTGGAAGAAGCAGGCCTGGGCAGCTCAGTTCTAATCTAGAGGTTTATTGAAGTGTGAAGGTCACAAGAATTTCTCCAACTGCCAGCCCACACCTGCTCTCCCCTAGATATGGCTAAAGGTCTTCACGAGGGGTTGGACCCCTGGCATTTGTGCATGCACAGAGACTCCAAACTAATCACCCTCTTCACTCCTGGCTCAACCCCTCCTTCTCCCACGCCATGTTAGTTTTGGAGGATGTTTAGAGGAAGTAGAAACATTAATGAAAATTAAAGAACTTTGATATGCTAGCAGGTCAAAGCATTGAAATTTACATTATGTTTATGATCTTTTTTTTATTTAGGATTTTTATAAAATGATGTATTCTTGGTACATCATACCAGAGAAATTATCTAGACTATATAAAGGGATTCCAGATGTATATTAGAAATGTGAACAACATGAAGGGACATTCTATCATACTTGATGGACATGTAAAAAGCTAAAAAAATGGATTCAAATCTACACATTGATGCAGACAATTTTAAAGGATAATATTTCATTGAAGCCATGACTGATGTATACACAGTGAGAAAAGAATCAGGGAAGATTATTTAATTTATTACTGTTGCAAAATATTGTTTGCACAAAGATGGAAAAATTCAGTAGTCCTCTTCTTGGAAGAATGATTGGTCAAATTGACAGAACTTGTTGAGATGGCCGAACTGAATTCTTTGATTAGAGGAAGGTCATTATTGACATTCATCAATGACGGGAAATTCCTTATGGAGTTTTTGCATAAAAAAGAAAATGGTTTTGTGACTTATGGGAATTATGATGTAATCTTAGAGAGAAGTTTAATTAGAATTGCAGAACTGCCGGAAGGAAGATTGGAAGCCATTTCATTATATTTCTTTCCATATTTTCTGTTCTTTTATTTTCTTTTTTCTATTTCCTTTTTTCTCTTTCACATTTACTATATTTTCTTTCCTTTAAATGTAAAATCTGTTAATAAAATAGTGGTAAGTGATACTTAAATAAACTAATATTTATTAGTATTAATAAAAACACCACAGGATTCTCATAATCATAACGATAATAATAAAAGTTCATCACTTGGGAATCCAAAGTTGCTTAAGACTACCGTATATGGTTCCCCTTCCATTTGTTTTGTGTTTTCTCAGCTCATCAAGCATTATTTACTGCATTATTCATTTTAGAACAAGGGCTCATTAATAACAATATGTGCAATTATACATTACCTGCTTGGAAGATATGAGAATAGAACAATTTTTAATTTTCTTCAGAAATATTTGTTGGTAAAACAGTAATGTGCAAGAATTTTCATGCATGTATAATAAACAAGTATTATCACAATTCTATTCTTCTGGGTCTTTTCTCCTTCCTTTCAGTTACGGTTACATTGCCTGGGGTGGTTATGACTGGGAGAGCTTTCAATTCTTCTAATTCACAGCTTTCTAGCCATACTCTCTGCTCATAACTCGCTCCTGCTCCTTTTAGGACCTTTAACATCACTTTTTCCTGAAATTGCGACCAACTATTTTTTTGTCTTTCTAACTTTGTACACTGACCAGAGAGTCTCATATGTGAGATGGGTGGTAATATAAATTTACAAAATAAAATAATTGTGTTGGAGACTGATAAGAGTAGGAGGTGTTTCTTAGGGCTGTGCAGACCCTTGGAAAAGGATGCACTCTTTTATATTTAGAATATTTATAGCCCTTGAGATGCTGTCCCAGGTTACATAAGCCTGAAGCTCAAATGTCATATTCTTTCATTTTTAATGATGCAACTATATGCTGAAAGGGAAAATGCCTCTTTGAAATAGAAATCAGCCACCTTTAAAAAATGTCAGTCAAAATATTTAAGGCATTAACCTTATCAAAGAGGAGGAATATAATACAGTGGCTAGGGAATCTGAATAGGGAAACTTATATTTAAATCCTTTCCTCCCACTGCCCAGTTACATTTTATAAACAGTAACATCATACAGGTGCATTAACTGGCTGCAAAGCCATCATGTTGAAAATACTGAGTCCCCAGTCACTTTCTCCGGAAAGTACCAAGTATCTGATGAGTCTTTGAGAGAGAGAATATGTTCAGAGTTAGAGTCTCACCTTTTCCAGATTAACCAAGCAAACCCCAAAAGATGAGATGTGCATGCAATCAATGAGTGTTAGAAGATGTGTTCTGGTTTCTATGTGGCAGAGCCTCGTCAATGACTTCTGTCATAGGAAGTTTTACATTTAGAGCCACTCTTTCTCTGCAACTTTTTTTTTTGGAGGGTTAGATATATCAAACATTGACTCTTCCAGCAACATGGCTGATTGAATGGAATTAGCTTAATTCTGTCCATGACTGAATCTCTTTTGGGAATTAGTTGGAAGAGCCAATTAATTCCTTTCTGGATGTATTAACCCTGTTCCCATTGATCCAGGTCTGAATGTTTTGATAATTTTGAGCCACTTTCTATCTCTCAGTCTAATCTATTTCACCAGATTGTTAAGAGGATCAGGGAAAAGAGAATGATATATACTGCCTTGGGCTCCTTGGAGTATAAATATAATATATAAGCAAATCAGCAACACTGTTTGTTTGGGCTTTAAGGCTGGCATACATTATTTTCACTATTGTTTTTTTTTCTTAAACATTTCCTTCTTGTGGTACAAAATGACCTCCCAGATTAAGAAGTTGGATCATTTTATGAGATGCGCGCATTCATGTTTTTGCCGCCATGTGGCAGCACAAGGTAGTTATTCTCCACCAAGTTGCAATACTTGGGTTTATCTCTTCCAGCTCTGTAAGTCAACTGCTCAGGAAGTGGGAGGTGGGAGCTTTTCTTATTTTTGTATCTGCCAGCTGTCACTGAAGGCACCAGGGAAAGCGTGAAAAGATTTCTAAGTTCCAGTGAGCAGCAGAAATAGTGATTAGATTTGTTACATCTTTTGAGAGTGGTGGGAGGAGAATGCTTCTGATTTTATTTCATGTTACCATTTTATTAGGAAACCTCTTCATTCCTGTTGGTTCTGTTTCTATTGTTCTTTCTACATTATCTTTATGCAGAAGCATGTCTTTGTTTTCTGTTGCACACCTAATCCCTTCCCTGTCTGCTAATTGTAGTAAGCAGTAAGCACTCAGATCTCACTGACACACCATCTAGTTTAGCCTGCAAGTCCCCCAGTAAAAATAGTATATAATCAACACAATAGTACCTAGCTTGGTTCTTTTGCTGTTATTGAAAAATAACTCCTACCATTCCTAGCAGAATATGATGGGTCCTGAACTCTGGCAGCATCTGAGGACTTGGGATTAGGAACCACCAACATAGTAGAACAGGGGATAATTTAAAACAACTAAGAACAGATGGATATAGACAGAATTTCTGAAGAATATATGTCTTTTTTTAAAAAAAGTATAATGAGACAGGTCTCCAGTGAGGTTGCGTTCATCCAGTCTTTTTCTTCAGTCACAACCTTTATTACTTGTGAGTCCTCCTGCTAAGCCCCAGAGGGGAGGAGCAAAATGAGTCATGCCTTGTTACCTCTTACAATGCCAGATGAAGTCCATGCAATTAATATCCTGTGGGTACAATTAATGCACTCATTTACAAGGAGAAGCCTTTAGCCAAAGCAAGGCTGAATCCTGGATGCAAAAAAAAGAAAGAAAACCCTTCGCCCAAGACACACAAAATCATCATTAATCATTTTGTATAATCAGATGAAATGTTGTGGTTGTAGATCCCAACTAATGATTCCACTGTCCCTTTCAAAAATAAGCTGTGGGTGATCATCCCTTTCAAAAACAAAATGAACGTCTGCTTAATTTAATTAATAGAGTCCCATTTTTTCCTTGAACAGAATCACACCCCAGGTAGAAGCAATTTGGGCTTTTGGTGCTCTGCAAAATGCAGACAGGTGGCTAGATTGCCAATTACCTGAATTTGGCATTCAGCTTATTCAGCTGATTTCAACAATTAAAAGTATTAATGATCTGCCTAATGCTAAAACTATACATTTTCTGAAGATCATGAAAGAAAGACAAAAAATGAGTTGTGCAGTTTAGAAGGGCAATATGGTGGAGAGCACATGTGGGGGGCGGGATGGCCAAGTGGCTAAGGTGCTGGGCTTGTGAGCTGGAAGGTTGGCAGCTCAGCGGTTTGAGACCCAAGCGCTGCTGTGTAACAGGGTAAGCTCCCATTATTCATCCCCGCACCTGCCAACCTAGCAGTTCGAAAGCATGCAAAATGCAAGTAGATAGATAGGTACCACCTAGCTTGGTGGGAAGGTAACAGCATTCCATGTGCCTCAGAGTATAGTCATGCCAGCCACATGACCATGGAAGCATCTTTGGACAAATGCTGGCTCCCCCAACTGTGAATCAGAGATGAACTACTCCCTAGAGTCGGCCACAACTGGCAGGGGAAACTTTTATCTTTTTTTATGGAGGAGTAAGGACCTGCTGCATGGGCAATTTCGAACTATAGTGAGTTGTGCTATCCATTGTATATATGTATACATATGTATGTATGTATATGTATATATATGTATATGTGTATGTATATTGTTTATATATTGCCATAACCACAATATATAAATCATTAATTAAAAGCCCTTGTACCTACTCTGCTGCTCCAGCAGATTTCAGACAGGTTATGCCTTTAGCAATCTACACTTTCAGTTCACGAACTGATTTCACAAATTGTTAACTTATATTTTATTTCATCTTCTTTTGGACTAGAACTATTCTCAAAAGGAGAATAGTTCTCTTGCCATGCATAGCTTACTCCAAATTGCTGTTTAATCACACTGTCATTCATTCAAGCATACCATTTCTAACTTTTATACTCATTATTAATATAATTCCAAAGCAGGGAGCAATTAATAAACAATTTACAATAAAGTTATAACCTTCAATAAAACCCACATAATTAAAACCATAAGCAGCTAAAAATAATTATACATAACATTAATTTTTTAAAAGAAACAGAAGGTTAAAAAAATGCAGATATAATCAAGACAGGCTTGGCATCTTAGAGTAATTTTTGGATAGTTTATATGCCGCATGTTAGAGGAAAAAAACCAGTGTTATGGGATCCACAATTAAAGTGGCTTCATGTAATTTTTATAATTTATTTGACCTTTAATTGAAGTGGTCCTAAGCAATCTCAAAGCTTCCTGATCTGACATCTTCAGCTTCCTTCTATCTAAGCATTTCATTTATTTATCTATGAAATCATGCTCCCATCAATTTGAAAACAAAGCTTTTGAGCAATCACAGCAGTCAGAAAGATCCAAAGACTCTCCTTCCCAAACACCACTAAGCAACTCAGGATGAAATTATTCTGAATATTCTTAACTAGGGCCTTCTCTAAGCATAGTTTTGTTGCCCAAACAAACATGGGGGAATAAGTTTATTTTTCTAAAATCACCATATTATAAAAATATCTTGAACCTTTTCAGCTGAAACATAACAGGACTGACCCTCTGGGGACTAAATAAACTTTATTCAATTCTGCTGATATTTTTAAAAGAATCCCCTTTAAAAAGAAATTAAACACATAACATAAAAACCTCTTTATAGCAGAAGATGAAAAATTTACATGTTTTGAAAAGAAACCAGGCTATATTGTGTTTCCCACAAGAATGTCAGGAATGTTTTCTGTTTGTCTGATCTTTGATGGTTGAATCCTCAACTCAGAAACATTTTCAAAGCTGACTTTATGTGTTACTGAAGGGACAATAAGGGAAGCATCCCCCATTTTCCTACAAGGGTTCTGAAGCCACTGGCTTTCATCTAAAAATGTAAAAGTTAAATTTTTAAATTTAAAAGTTAAAAATCATAAATATAAATATTAGTATTGAGTCAATATTAATTGTACAATATTAGGTGTTATGTACCTTTCAATTTCCTATTTTTTATTGTTTTTATGTTCATGTATTCTTGTGGGGACAATAGTTGACGGTATGGCTATGGTGGCTGGTGAAACAAATGTCCAGATGAAGTTATAGAATATGCATTTAGTTTTGAAGTCTTCAGTTTTCTTTCCATGGTTTCAAACTCTAATTCGTAAGTTAGCCGGAAAAGGTATGGAAATGTAATTAATTAAGAATTTTAACTCAAAATTATAAAAAATATTGTTTAAAATATGATTGAGAAGAAGATATTTGACCGGTGTCATTGACTGTTAAAGGGTTTACACACATGAAGATTCCTATCATGAGAAAAAGATTGACGTTTGTGCATCATTAGATGCACGAATAGGATAGAGGTCATTTGTTTCTCAAATTGTCATTTGCAGTTGAGTAGCACCCTATTAATACACGATCACTAGCTCCTTGTTGTCCAATATCTGACTGACAATAGATATTCATTGGATCAGCTTTCCACCAAGAGTATCAATGTTTGCTCCTCTCTGTATTGTTTGGATTTGAAGGGATTTAATTCAAATCCAAGGTTAGCCATGAATTCATGATAAGTTCAAGCCAGTCATTATAGTGTCCATTCACCCACGCAGCTCCCTTTGCCTCCCTGCAACCTTTATTTATACAGGCCAGGATCTAAATGGAAGTGGTGCTTCTGCTTTATTGAAAATGAGCACAGCAAAGCACAATTAAAAATCTGTCTTTCCTCAGGAAAGCAGGATGCAAGCAACTGTACTGTAGTAACTCTTACTATACTGTTCTGATTACAGCTTCTCTTCAGGTCCCTTCCCTACATAGAGGTTGAAATGAAGACATTTGTGTGCATTTTGGTCTCAGTGGTAAAAAGGATGATTTGTAAAACGATCAATGGTCCATCATTTGAGAGTACTAATAGATCACCTAGATATTATCCCTCAGGTCATTAGAACTTTTTAAAAAGTCTATTTTCTCCCTTGAGTCTAGTTAAAGCCCAAAGAGCCATATTTGTGTTAAATTCTACATTAACCCAGTAGCACAGCAGTGCCTTCTCAAAATCCCCATGGTTTACCAGGTAAAATGGTGGCTTCCTTCCAAGCCTGTGTATGTATTATATCTATGTGTCTAGTAGCACTGAAGTTTTCACTGTTGCTCTTTTAAACATGGAATGTTTGTATGTACTGCTTTTTTTTTGGACACAATTCTCTCATTTTGCAGCAAAATAAACCTCCTCTTTCGCAGTCACAACAAAATAACAGATCCACCCCCGAATGTGCTGTTCCCATTTTCCTCCTCATGTGATTGTGCAAATAAATGTCCAGATGAAGGAAGTAGGTGGGCACATACAATATCAGCTCAGTTCTTGGCACAGAACGGTACAGCTACAAAATTTCCTAAATGTCAGAGTGTGATTTCCAAGGGCATATGGGATCGCCAGACACCTGCTCTCCACTATTCGCAGCTTTGCCTTCTGCTCTTGTCATTCTGACACTTGTGGCTTGGAGAAATTTCAACCAACATTCTCAGCAGGGCAATTATATGGTGCTTTGCATGCTTCTTGTTGCTGTAAGGCAAGGGATTGCCAACTACTTTAGGAAGTTGCCAAAAGCCAAGAAAATAAACCACAGGAGCCTTCTCACTGATGAACTGAACAGCATGAGGGCTAGCTTCTTGAGGTTATGTGCTCCTTCTACCATGAACTCCATGTACCTTGAAGGTTAAGGGAATGTCACGAAAGATTTCCTAGAGGTTGAGCTGGATGTTTAACATAAGACCCCCAATGAGGAAACCATCCCAAAAGCCAATAGCAAAAAAATTGCACAACCTTATTGAGACCATAATGTATAAAGATTCCTTATTGATCTGAGATTTTGTTCAACTATGTTAATCCACAATCACTTGGAAAGGGAGAAAAAGACAACTTAGCTCTGATGAAACTTTCAAATGAAAGGAAAGTAAGTCTTTCAGGAACTATTGGAGAAAGACCTCCAAACTCCAGATATTGTATTTCAGTAAACAATCCAATTCAAACAAAATCCCAAAAGAAAGAAAAAAAAACAGTGGATGAAAAATTACCTTTTGCCCTGTTGTCCTCTCTGGGACATTCTCTTAAATAACAATGAAATCATTTTTTACTCCTTCAAAGCAAAATGGTCTGCTAAGCCTATTTACAAGCACTCCCAATATTCTATTAATCATATAACAGATGAGACAGTTTATTAGTAATCTAACTGCAGCTAGAACAAATTATATCATTGCTAGTGATCAATCAGCTGAAAAAAATATGTGCTCAGATTATTTAGAGTCTTCCAAGTAATGACAATATAATCACTGGAGCCTACAATTATTTCAGCATTGTCAGGCCACCAAAAGTCATTGTAGGCAACTAAGAATGACTTGAGAGAAAATTTCAGGAATAAATATTAAAGCTTGCTGGATAATACTCCATAAAAACTTGGAAACTTTTCCCTGTCTGCAACTCTGCTCTCCCTGAGAAATGAATGCAGCACTAAAGCTAGAGCCAATTGTTCATCCTTTTCAGGAGGGTCATGATGATGTTGAATGCTGCTCAAATGCCAAATGGGGGCAACTCTCATAGCCAAGGATCCTTAAAAAGAGATGAAAGAGGTTAGCTAAACCCAAGCTCCATAGAAGGGTTCTGTTGGCTCAGTCCAGCACCCTATTTTCCACTATAAACAAACAGATGTCACTGGAGTGAGACTTGAAACAAAAGCATTCTCCTACCCATGCTTCCCAGTCTGTCTTCAGGCTAGGGGTGATAGAGGGATCTCCAAGCAGAAATTTGATCAGTTGCATTTGAAGATTGCTAAATGGAGGTGGCACTGAATGTTCACTGTACTACTGCTTTGAAAAAGAAAATTCTTAGGTTAAATCAAGCTATTCTATATTAGTCAATATTAAGAAAAGTTGGGGGGGTAGTTTTGTGTAGTGGTGAAGGAACCAGGCTAGCAACTGGGAGATTATGAATTCTGGTCCCATCTTAGGCACAAAGTCAACTGGATGACATTTGACCAGTCACTTTGTTTCAGCCGTAGGAAGGAAGTGATAGCAAACTACTTCAGAAAAAATATTGCCAAAAAAATTACAGGGATTGTCCAGACAGTCTCCAAGGATCAAAAACTGACTGGAAGGCACAAAAAAGACCGAGAGAGACCAAAAAAGAGTGAGATAAAGATCATCTTATCATATTCTTATAAGAGAAAGGGATTAATCAAATCCTAGTGCCAAGCATTGTCCTCCACCATTATTTTTTACCTTGCGAAGGAGATCTTTGATTGGTTTTCCAGGGCTGGGATCTTAAAAAATATATAAGCATCTTCCTGAAAATTCATATCTGGGCAGCAGCTGCTTGTGGCAGAGAACTGCTGTCTTTCAATCACTTTTTTTCTTAAAAGTCCCAAATAATAAATACATTTTGGTAAGAAATCATAGTCTAAATCAAAAACATCAAAAACAAATAAAAACAATATTGTTTTTTTATTTTACTGCAGCCTTACGATGTGTGCAGGCTGTCCTGGGATCCTGTGGAAAAATGGAAATCATCAAATAAATACTTCATTTGAAGCTTTGAAACCCATGTTCTGACAAAATTCCCTCTTAAAAAACAGGTGGGGGAATTCATTTGGTTTACATTTCATTGGAAGTTTGCAAACATGCTCTTTCTAGACCAGTGCACAATCTAAACCTCAAAAATGCTTCAATAGATCTACATTTCTAAATGTTATGTTGATCCATTGTGAAACAAAATACATACAAAAATAGATCTCTGTGTGTGTGTTTATGCACAAAAGCCAGCTGGGTGAATTTGGGCCAGTCACTCTCAACCCTAGAATTAGAAGCTGAAAAACATCTATGTACCATTCCGCACTGGAGTAGCATCGAGGATTATAGTCCACAACCCTCAATAAAGATCATCCAGATAATAATTATATAATTATAATATGTGAAGGTGAACTGCATGGTTTTTTGATTGAAAAATCTGAGTGTTCTACACCCATTCAGTGCCAAGAAGTTTAACAAGGTACTGCAAGGAGGTAAAATTGAAGAGTGGCTAACTTCTGGCAAAACCTACCTG
>JANHZU010000947.1:258516-276547 GCA_032468055.1 Acrochordus granulatus
CAAACTTTTTATTTTTAGATGTTAGAGAGAAATGTTTCAACTCCAATCCAGGAGTCTTCTTCAGTCTCACATAAAAAAAATAAAAAAAGATATGGAACATCTAAACACATTTCTCAAAAGGGGGCAGGAAACTGTGAAACCTAATACTCTGGTTCTCATGTAACAAGCTGAGAAGACAGGACATTGGCAATAAAGAGCGAAGTCTCAAGGTTTCAGTTTAATTACTTCTCGTCTAGCCAAAGTCAGTTTTGCATATGTGCCATAGTGGGTTGTAAATGGAGGGGTAATTGAAATCTTGTCCCTCTGCCCTTGTTGACTGAAGGATTTAAAGTCTTAATGTATATGTTTTCTTTTATCGCTCTCAAAAGCCAGTCGATTTCTCTATCAATAATTTGAAATCTGCATTCTTGGATAGAATGTTCTCTATGTCTAAGGTGTAGATTTACAGTTGATTTCTCTGAAAAACTGTGTTGACTGAATCTCCTATATAAGTTCTGCTTTGTTTCTTCAATGTAAAATTCTGAACAACCTTCATTACAGTGAATGGCATAAAAGACATCCGTCTTTTTGTGTTTGGGAGTCTTGTCTTTGGGTTGTACTAATTTTTGCTTAAGTGTATTCATTAGTTTAAATTGAACCCTAATGTTATGTTTATTGAAAAATTCTAAGTTTCTCTGATACTCCAACAACATATGGAATGGTTACACTGTTTTGTCTGTTTGAATCTTCTTTCTTAGTGGCAGAAGTGGAAACTTTAGATCTTTTAGAGGCTTTGATAAAGAACCAATTTGGATAGCCACAATTGCTAAGAGATCTTGTGATATGTAAAGTTTCCTTCATGGAGATTTCCTTACTTGAAGATCAAATCTCAGCATTCTCTGAATTCCTCAGCCAATTATGTCCACACATTTTAAAGTTGCCAAAGTTGGACATCCTTGATCTTCCTATTCTAGTCCACTTTTATTGCATGGAAATAGTTGGTAAATCAAATGAAATACATTTCATTAAAATGCAAGTAGGTATTCTCATGCAAATTTGTATCTAGAAACCAAGGTATCTAGCCTCATAACATTCTTTTTGATAAACTCTCAAGCCTATATCCTAACCATTATTTCATAACATCAACATAGATCAAGGCAATATGAAAATTACTTCATTTCCCTTGAAAACTGAAATTTTCTTTTTTTCCAAAACCAGCTGTTTCACATCTTCAGGTATTTTTGAAAAAAAAATGTTTAAGCTTTCAAATGGGTTACAAGTTTCTTGATCTGTTGGAGGAAACAATCTGGCATTTTCAGGATCTTGGAAGACCACAGTTTTATGAAGCACAAACAGAAACAAGATACAGTATTATAACTTAGGCCTCGGTCATTCTGATAATCACTACAATCTAGACTGCATTTGTGATAGTCTCTTGCTTTTCTACTGTCTGTTTTGATTCTATTTGCAGTTCTTAAATAGCCAGCAGTAATTAAGATTCTGGCTCAAAGCAAGATGCAACTCTTCCACAAAATGTATGATAAGGCATCATAAAGCTGAAAGGAGAAATTCAAAAACCAAGAGAATGCTATTATTGCTATTTGTTGCAAAAGACATGAGCCTCCTTACTTTATAACTTTTGGAATATCCAACCTTATTTGACATATCCTTATGTATAATATTTTTGGAGACCCCTTAGGGAAGGGGAAGTCAAGTTAGAAGGCTGAACAAGTATAGAATTGTTCTATTCTGATGCTGCAGTAATATAATCTATGACATTAGCAACCAATTTTAAAATCCTTTTATCAACCTCCCAAAAACAAAATTGAAGGGAAAGAAGAGAGAAGCAAGAGCCAGACAGAAAAGGATTAAAGTCATCATTATACCTCTTATATAGGCTATCATGTTGCAGGCCATTTCAATGACTACTTCATCATACATTTCTGAGTACTTTCAAAATTATTTCCCATACATGAGTTTTTAAGGACTCATACACAACATTACAAATCTGTGTGGCAAATAATTCATAAGTTGATACAAGCCATTTTATCACACAGCAAAGAACTATTTTAGAGACTGAACATTTGGCAAATCTCAATTTTTTTTTCATAAGTACAAATTAATTAAGCTAGGATAAATTATTTTAATTTAAACTAGGATCACAATCCTGATCTTTGTAGTGTTCATCTTGGCTAAAATACATTGGAATTAATCCACAATTGATAGGTCAGGGTAACTAATGCTACTGGGGACAGTTTGGCAAAAGTAAGTTGCACAAAAAAAGCAGTTAAATAGCTTAAAACCAATAAATATACTTAAAAGCTGATTCACACATTTTATAAATTTGGCACAATTGACTTTACTTTCCCAAATTATTTATAAATATACATTTATTTATCATATTCTATTTGCTTTTGATTGATAGGAAATTTAGAGATTGAAATTGTAATTAACTATTTCAAAAACACTACTCAATAAGTTTTTTTTTTAAAGAATCCAACCAATGTTACTTGCTTAGTCTTTAATTTATACAAGAACAAAAGGTTTAGGGAGAAAAACAACTTTGTTAATTCCAACAGTCCACAGCAACGTTCAAGGATTTTGGGAGGCATGTTGGTGGTAATGGTTTGTTTTGTTTGGGGGTTGTTTTCTTGTGGAGGGGAGGTTACACAAATGTGTCAGTCAATGAAACAATGGTAGCTACAGTAGCTTTGTTTAAAAAAACAAGAGCAAAGGAATTTATAATAAAACACATGTGAAACTTTTGAATGTGGTATTAATTACAAAATTTAGGGCTATAATCCTAAAGACTTTTGTCTGACCACAAATGAACAAATATCTGAATAAAAAAGAATAAGTCTGCATTTGATTCTAAGTTTGTCCTTTGTCATAGATGTAGCTGTACATGTACGTGTTTTACTTTTAGAAGAACAAATGGACATTGCAAATAATCTTAGCTTACCACTCATGCCTAAGTAATTATTCTTATTTCAAATGGAACTTTCAACAGCTTGCATGCATGTCTTGTTTACATTACAATAAATGTGAGATTACTCATGAATAAATAAGAACAAGCTTGAACAATCAGTATTATGTTATGGAAGGGCTAGGAACCAATGACTTCCCAGATAGTTCTAAACCAAAAGTCACAGCATCCCTTGCCATTAGCTATGCCAGTTGCTGTTGCTGGGAATTGTAGTTGAGAAATGCTTGGAAGGCCACTGATCAACAAGACTTGAGTTAATGTTTATTTCCCAGGCTTTTTTAAATCTTATTTCTAGATTATATTTATATCCTCCAAGAATTCACGGTAGCTCTGCCTTCCAGTAAGCCTCCATGAGATTAGGTTTCAATCAGGAATCCCCCACATCCTGCTCTAAGGCTATCAAGATTCCATTACACTGGTTGCCCATAAGAAGCATACAACACATCACAATTTTCCAGATTTTCCAGTGTTAGTATATAATTTAAAACATGAAAATAGTTCATTTTCTATGTAACAAATACTTAAAAGTTCATAGAGTTATTTGCTTTATGGGATTTTGAACGTCACTACAAATAGTATTGTATGGCTGTGAGAGCTGGACCATAAGGAAGTCTGAGCATCAAAGAATTGATGCCTTTGAATTGTGGTGCTGGAGAAGACTCTTGAGGGTCCCTTGGGTGGCAAGAAGATCAAACCAGTCAATCCTACAGGAAATCAAGCTTAATTGCTCATTGGAAGGATAGATACTGAAACTGAAGCTCAAATATTTTGGCCACATAATACAAAAAGAGGACTCATTAGAAAAGACTGTGATGCTGGGAAAGATTGAAGGCAAAAGGAGAAGAGGATGGCAGAGGATGAGATGGTTAGGTAGCATAGTCAGTGTGATGGGCGTGGGTTTGGATGGACTCCAGGAGGCAGTGCAGGACAGGGAGGCCTGGTGTGCTGCAGTCCACAAAGTCACAAAGAGTCAGACATGACTGCATGACTGAACAACAACAACAACAAACCCCTCTAGCATCCAATTTCCCATCTCCTACAATAAGATCAGATACCCAAGTTATGTACAATTTAAATAATGGTCTACCAGTGATCATACATTGCCCTACTTCTCTGGATATAACTTGGGAATATCTTTATTTCTTATTGAAAATCATTCAGTTGTGAAACACCTCAACAATAGTCTCTGAAATAATACAACCAAAGCATTAGCTTTCCACCTCCATGATGATCCTATTAAATCTCAGAAGACTACATTACAACTTAGAGGACCACAAGACCTTGAGGACCAGGAGATAAAGATTACAGAAGAAACACTTCAAATTATCTTGAATTTAAAATTAATTCTTTACAATGTAATTTTATTTTGGCACCCTACTGCTGTAAGTCTCACAATAGATTGTTTTGTTTTGAACCTTGGCAGATGCTAACTATTTCATTCCTAGACTTTCAAAAATACAGTGTTGGTCTTTTGCCTTATCCAGGAGCAGCAGACAATCTTTTCCAGACACTCAGATTTTGAACATCCAGAAGCTTTCCTGTGTTACTTTTTCTCCCATGTTTGACAAATAATTCATGTACAACAGCCTTGATTGCTTTTCATGGTCTGGTTAAGACAAGAGATTTGTGGGGATGGATAAAAAGCAGTTAGCAAGTTACTGTTTGATTGACAGGTCTCAAATTGATGCCACATGTATGAAATTTACACCTGCTGCTCTCTTCCTCAAGATCTGCTCATCATCACATTGGATTCTTTAGAAGGTCCTGGTTGCAGAGGGGTTCAAATTCTAACATAACAAATTTTGCTTTAAGAATAATGTCCTGGTGTTCACCCTAATATCTACTAGGAAAATCAACATGTACCCTGTACTAAAGATTTGGGATACTGTAAAAACCTTGATCCATAGTAGGTAACTCCCTTGCAAGCTGAACAATTATTTCCTATATGAAATAGCTTGAATCCATAACAAGCATCAATAGCATCTCACATTGCATCATAAAACAGATGTCTTTGTTTTTACTCCAGCTATTTATTCCTAGTTCTAAATGTAGTACACCTCATTTATGTGCATTTCTGAAAGAGCAATTTGTCTATGTGGCAAGGAAAATAATTAAAATATAAAACACAGCTAGAATCAAATTATAATCTTTGGCACTGTGTTTATAATTTGCCATGAAGAACCATGAAGATTACTGTTCTGGGATTTTATCCAGGATGAGAAACGTTTACATTCTCTCTCATTTTTGTTTCTAATCCTTTTCAGAATGGTAGAATGATAAGCCTAATTTATATTTTGTCAAGCTGTTACATTTTCAGAGTTGCCCATTGGCTTTTCCCTATTGTAAATTATTCTCTGAAATGCAAGAAGATTTATTTGTACAGAACATATTCTGTGTAATCAATTCAGTTCTTTTCCCATGAAGTCAATAATCAGGTAATTGTCTACATGATTCCTTTGTTCGCTTTTAAGATAATCTTTTCTGTTAACAATCCACTTTTAAACTGGGCTGAATAAATTTTGTTTATTGCAATGAAATAAAGAAGCAGACAAAGTGTGAAAAAGTATATAGTATCAGCAGCAGAAATCTGCATGCTACATGAAAATCCTGCAAAAATATTTATAAATTTATTTAATTTATTTTTTCCTTCCCTAGTCAAAAATGTGACTTATTATATTCTGAAAAATGTTATAAAATCATATTTTGGCTACTTGTTTCTGGGAGCTCCCAGAATAACAGGATCGATTTCAGGACCAATAAGGGCTGCCAATTGCTTGCTCTGATTTAAGCTTACTTCCAGGGGTATCTGCAAGGAGGTCACCAAATCAAGAGGGCTGCTGAAACCACATGATTGAAGCCCTCCCTCCTATTTAGGTATATCATGTGCCACTCTAGGACCCTGATTTCAGAGGTCAACAGCTTACAACAATATTGACTAGGGAAGAATTTCAACCTGGATCTTCTTGGCTCCAAAACACTTCCCATACATGGAAACTGACCTGTGTCAGGAAGAAGTTGGTAGTGATCCACCCTCCCTAGATCTCTGCATTTTAAGCGAGTAGCTTCTTTAGAAGAATTGATGTGCCTATTAAAATTGAAATGACTGATGAATTTTATTGATTGACTTCCACTGTTAGCATGTGGCCAAGAATATTGCAAGATACATGGCTTCTGGTGGAAAGAGTTGTATATTTAAACTGATATGACAAACTTGTGCATAACATTAGGCCTTGTCCTGAAACTGTCTATCATTAAAGTCTGGATAAACGTCTGAAAAATGTTATTCATAGCACATTCCATTCTTCCTATCAGTGTGATGCCCAATTACTTGGGAAAGGGTGAAGGTCTGTTCCCCACATCCAGTCCTGACAGATATGACCTTTAAGCCCCAGCAAAATGCCAAGCCATAAGGGGACATAAAAATTCTGAACATATTTGTCTTTTCCATTGTGCAGTTGCAATTCTTATGCAAATGTGTTCTTTTAAGTACTGTGATCTGCCAGACCTGTTTACCGGAAAGTAAGTTGCACTGAGGGCAATAAGGATTATTCAAGACAAATATAGCACAAGCCAGGGGTATGTATGCAACTGGAGTTATTAACAAATAAAGTCAGCAGTTCATTTCTTGGCTGAATAAGCAAGCAATTTGCCTGTGCTTTGGAGTGGTTGTGAAAAATATTCAAAAATAAGGTAGAAGTGGATAGGAGAGAGTTATGTCCATTTATTTCCTAGAGTAATGAGAAATATTAGGAGGGTAGCATTTATACTTCTTTCAAAATTTAAGAGGCAAGTTGAAAAGACAGCCCAATCTGCTACTTTTAATCTGGTATTTAGATCTCTGTAGTAATTTGCAGTTAGCTATCAGAAAACTCAAATACCCTTCACTAGTGGCAGGAAGACTCATCAACAGAGGAAACAATGGCAAACTAGAAACCCAAGCCTAAAGAAAAGTAATCCATTTCTTTAGTGCTCCACTAAACCAAGTGCTCCACTATCTAAATAATAACCCTTCCACAAAAATTTACCATTTATTCAAATGGTATAAACACACTGCAGCAGTATAATGATATGTGGGAATTACTTTAGGAGAAAGTAAGAGTTGCAGACTGGACAACCAGTGTGTAAAAGTGTCTCAGTCCAAAGGATGGCATGGGAAACATTCAAAAGAGACCCCCCTTAGATTTCCAGGAAGTAAAAAGAAAGGAGGGGAGAAATGCTTTCAGTCTTGTAAGATTCTGTTAATGTAACCTAACAATAAAGATACAGCTAGTAGTACTGGTTCTGCTTCTTGACTAGACTAAGAAGAAGTAAAGGTAAAAGTTTCCCCTTTCAGTCATGGCTGAAGGTTGCTGAGGGCGGTGCTCATCTCCATTTGCTAACTGAAGAGCCAGCGTGGTCATGTGGCCACCATGACTATACGTCAAGGCTCATGGACGCTGTTACCTTCCCACCACGGTGGTATCTATTTATCTACTTGCATTTTTACATTTTTTTAAAACTGCTAGGTTGCCAGGAGCTGGGGCAAACAACAGGAACTCACCCTATTGCATAGCTCTTGGGTCTCGAAGTCGGGCTGCTGACATTACAGCCAACAAGCCCAGCGTTGTACCCATTCATACCACCACACATCCCTAGACTAAGAAAACAGGCTACCTTTCCAATGTCTTCCAACAAAATGGATAGTCATGCAGCTTTATGATAAAGTGCTTGACTACACAACCTGCTACAGCACAACCAGTACAACCTATGAAAAGGATATCCCTCCATGCATCAACAACATATCAGAAATGATAACTGGGAGCAAAATTTCTATTGCTAAGCAATGCAGTCATAAAGTGCAATATCATTGCATTAAATCTAGTGATGGCAATCCCAGCAGTACCCATTGCTATCATTAAGCCAGGATTGTGAGGACCTCTGCACAACTTCCTGCTAATTTCCAACAACTGAAATTTGTAGGGAAGTCAGCAGGAAGTTACAAGTCCCAGGTGGGTTGTAAGCAGGCTGGCAGGCAAGTGAGTGGCCTCTATCAAGTGAAGGAGCATGCGAGTGTGAGCACAGTAGTGCACAGGAACAATTTTGGGTCCAAGGAGACTGCCTCTGTGGGGATGGCTGCAGCAGTGTGCACAAGCAACTTCAGGCCAGGAAATGGCTACCGCTGGGTGAGAGGGTGCACAGGCAGTTGCAGCAGTGTACCTGGGCAGTGGGGTGGTGCTGCTGCCTAGTGGGGGAGATGTACCAGAGTGATCTGCAGCTTTTCCTGCTAGCTTCCCTACTGCTTGTGAAAAGCTGGCAGTGAAGGTCACAAATGCCAATCATGTGACCATGGGGTGCTGCAACTGTCATATGTAGGAATTGGTTGCCAAGTGCCCAGATTGTGATCACATGATTGTGAAGGTAGAGTGACAGCTCAAAAGTGTCACTCATTCAGCACTGGCACTTCTATGAATGGTCACTGAACAAGTAACTGCTATTGCTATAGCTATCATGCCCTCCAGCATCCCACTTAAAGATAAGCAGGCACCAACAATAGACAAACAGTTCAAGCAGAAAACAAGAGTCATCAGGGAACCACTAAGGAGGAAACTATACTGCCATCAAAAACTGGCAGGGTAAGCTACTGTATGTAACAGGCAGCAACCAGTTGCACTGGCAATGTTACTTACTGGAATAATGGAGCATCTGCAAGCAGGCTCAAAGAGCACCAAAAACTCCACCGTTCAGCCCTTAGCTAAGATATTCTCTTCTATTAAAGACACTGTTCTCTGAAAACATTACAATGTCACACACGATGGGTGAATAAAATACTCATTTAAAAGAAATGACAAATTTGTTTTATTCTTTAGTTCTCTGGTGAAGTCAGAAAATGCCTTAGATCAAGGATGAATTGAAGTTAACAATATTAAACAAAAAATGAGCATGGGCAGTTGTGCCAATGTGCCACACACATTGTTTTGTGCCTTTGATACCATCTCTCTCCTTCATTTCTCTTGCCTGTTAATTTCAGGTGACTTCTAAGTAGGTCCACCTAAAATTGCCCTTTTACTGCAAACTGCACTTTTGCAGATCCTGAATTACAATTAAAACAAAGAGAATGGGAACAGCCTCTCCCTTCACTTGCCTCCTTTCTCTACTTTCACCCCACCCAATCCAAAATCTTGGCAATGCTCCAGAAAAAATTAATAATAACATCTCCCTTTTCTCCATGGCATCAAAATGTGCCCCAGACAACAAAATCCTGCTCACTTTAAGAGTTTGAGACATTAGAGAGCAGATGAGTGCACGAATTTAATTTCCCTTTTTTTGTTTCACTTTTATTTGTTTCTTTTGAAGAGAAAACAGCCGTCAGTGGTCTCCCCAACATGGAACAGTACCAGGGAAGGATCAAGAGGCATAGGGGAGCTGGGGCAGCCGTCTTGGCTCGCCTCCACTAGCCAAGAGCAGAGTCCTCAAGGCCAGCCAGGTCATGAGGCTACCTGAGATAGGAAAATCCTTCTCTCGTCCTCTTGCCAGTCAAAAAAAATAAAAACAACCCCCACACACACATAATAATTAAGTAATGGGGTATGTGCTGTCCTTTCATGATACTCCAATATGCTCCCGTGACAGCTGTCTAGCTCTCCCTCAGGACAGAGTTTGCCCTAAGCAATGTCTGGACGCTACAACATAAAAGCTACCTTTAATAAGAAGAGTAGATTCCTACTAAAAAAATTAAAGGCTTCCCTGCTTATTTTTCTACATATCTTTTGCTGTTTTTTTTCCAACCAGCTCTTTACCTTCTTTCTCTCTAAAATGCCTTAGGGTATTATTCATGCAGAACATATGGAGAACTATATAAATCCAGGATGCTGCTAGTTTTACCGAAAATCCACGTTATTATTTTCCTGTTTGGCTTCTGCTATTTCCAGTTCCCTAAAACATGTCTCACATTGCAACAGATGTCATCTGCTCAGAGCAAGGTGATGTCTCTTTTTATTTGATTCCCTTTTAAACATCACTGTCTAGGATTTGGGTGCCAAAAAAGAGTGAGATGCATTCAGAGATGCAGATACACAAAAGAGAAATCCAATATGACATGGAGAACCACCGAGGGGCTTACAGAGGAGGTCATGAATTGGCTTTAGAGACATGATGGTTGAAGCCACCAGCTGGATGATGGCCAATGTTGTGCCAATAGGTTCAGGAGCAACTATATTTATTATATTTATTGATTAGGTTTCTATCCTGCCTTTCAATCAGGAGCTCAAGACAGTGTAGTGTGTGCTACCTCCTCTTTTTTTGTGAGAAAAAGAAAAATCTTGTGAGAAAGACTTCATGGAGAGAGTGCAAGTAGAGGTGGTCCTCACTTAATGATCACAAATGGGACTGGTAACTCCGCTGCTAAGTATCATGGTCATTAAGCAAGACATCACATGACTGTGATGGACTTACAGTGCTCAGATCACCTGCAGTTGTTAAGCAAAGCATCACATGACTGTAACTTGCGATTATATTGCTGGCTTCTCCATTGACTGTGCTTGTCAGCATCAACAATGCTGCAATGGTCATAAACATCCCCAGGGCTGCAAAGTGCCTGAACTGCAATCATGTGACTGCAGGGATGTTGTGATGATTGTAAGCACAAGGATCAGTCATAAAGTTACTTTTTCAGCTCCATCATAACTTTTAACAATTGCTAAACAGGACAGTTGTTAAGTGAGGACTACCTGTAGTCCAAAGTCATCCAGGAGATTTTGGTGCTGAGGGAGACTAGAACCGGGATGTTCCTGCTCCTAGTCGAGCACCTTCATCACAATCCCAGACTGGCAAATACTGGCAAGTGACAAAAGGACTTTCCCAGCCAGTGGGTAAATGCTCATATGCCAGAATCTCCTGATATGTAAAGATTTGATATGTTCAATGCTGCTTTCCAGGTTAATTATAACATTTAACTTTTTTGTTTGTATTTGAGGAATTTAAGATGGGGGACCTAATTAGATGTGGCACAGACTCTTTTGTCTGACTGAAATGATGCTTCAGAGGCTGTGTATTTGACCCAAGGAACTCAATCTCTCTGTGGGCTGTGCTCCATATCAAGAATCTCATAGCCAGATGCCTTTTTCTTCACAGAGTGAAAAATGCAAGGAAGGGAAAATGGTTGATGAGCAGGAGGACCGCGGTGTTGGAAACGCTAAGAACGTGCCTGTTGCTCTTTGATTAAATCAACAGCCCCTTCACCAACAACTGCATCTTTCTCTCTTTCTCTTCCTCCTTCCCTTCCTCTCTGAAAAAATCTCATGTCCTTTTTGGCTTGGTTGATCTAATGTTCAAAGCAGCTTCACCGGGCATGAAATAAACCTCCTCAACCAGCAGAAACAAATTCACTCTAGAGTCAGATTGCTGCCCACTTGGCTTAGAGGGGCCAAGAGGGTGATTGCAAGGGGTCATGAGGCTGGGAAATAGAAGGAGATTTTCTCATAAAATGTCATGCAAGAATCCTTTGCAAAGTGAGAGTGGCTGCTGTGTCAAAAAAAAATATTTATGTTCTCTGACGTATTCAGGGAACTCGCTTAGGCTTCTATATTTCCACATTATGAACTCTCAAAAATCCAAGATTTTCAGGCACAGACTTCCCCATCACCTGCTACTTTACTGTTGCACCCTGTGCATCACCTATGGCCATACAGCAATATCGTTCATTGCTGACTTCTGCTAAGGTTGCGGCTGAACATAGGAGACAATTCAACACATATTTCTTTGCTGCTAAATCCCTTTCAGTTAGAGATGGAATAAGCTATCTTGAAATAAGAAATGTTCTGCCTGCAAAAATGACCTCTGTCTTTGTTCCTTTTTTAATTGCTATATATTTTATTAAGGCTTAAATTTTGGTACCCCCATTTGGAATATAGGGATAGGAACATTGGCACCACACAAGCATCCTGCAAGATCTTAATGTAGGTGGTTAAAAAAATGGTGAGGGGGATGAGAAAAACAAACCAGGTTCTACTGTGCAAGTTATTTTTAACTCCATTCCACCTGTTAGCAAGATAATTTTGTACAAATTGCATCAAGGTAGTTTTAAAGTAAGAGGCCCATGGACCAAGCCTTGTTTTCAAAGACCACAGACAAGGGGCTAGTGGGAATTCTGGGCCCCCACCCACCCACCTGGCGTTTTGTTCCATGTTTTGTGCTTATACAGATCATAAAAAGTCAGCCCTGTAAGCCCCTGCGTGGGCCAGTTGAAGGCCAACTTCATTATATTGTGGAAATGTGCAGTAAAACCTTGAGATTGAGTCAGTATTTCTCAAGGAGCACCTCCAGGCCTGAAACAGTACTAGTTGGCCATTGTGTATTTCATTTTCAGTAATGAAAATATAGTGTCATGTGGCTTTATGGCCAGGAACCATAGTGGACTTGACAGGACCCTTTATCAATATATGATTATGTTCAGTGTTACTAGGTACAGCCGATGATGTATGGCTTCTTCTGCAGCCCCATTTCAAGCTCTGCAGTGCACGCATTTTGCTATTAGAACACTACTGGGAGCACGGTGGGGGAAAAAACGGTTTGGAAGCCTACAAATTCATTCACTGACAGGTCTCAAGACAGATGAAAACTTCCTTCTTTTTAGAAAAAGAAGAAACGAAGGGAAGGCAGGAAGGAAGGACAGGAAGGGATAATCCTGTTGGTATAAAAATGCAGCTTGATGTCTCTGCTGCCAGAAGCAGCGCATTATAATGCCGGGAATTTAGAAGGCCATCCCTGTCATTGCAAGAACTTGGACCCCAGATTCTTTTCTCCCATTTCTTCAGATAAATTTTTGAACCAAATCTAGCATCTTCCCCTACTCCTTCCAAATTGACCCATGGTCTCATTGGGATGCCATCTTCAAAACCTGTACCGTAGATACTTATTTCAGCTCTGACTTTCAGCCGCCTTACTTACTGTTACTTGCTGTCTCCTTTTTTGTTAAATAGCAATCATATAGCTAATTTATAAAAACTAGATACATAAGCTGCATATAGTCCTTGGGGTAATTATACATTGTAGTCTAAGCTGCTTACTTCTCATGCTGCTCTTGACAGTTTTTTAAGTCAAATGCAGAAATTGTGGTGGGCTAGCAATGGGGACAGGCTGGGCTGGCTACCGAAAGACCTGGTTGGTTGTTCCCTGCATCTTGCCTTCCCATCCCTGCAGGGAAGGAAAAGCCCACGGGCTGGCTCTTGGGTGGGCCAGTCAATACTGCCTGCCTTCTCCTTTAAGGTTAGGTCCCCATCCCCATGCCTTTCCTGTGCTTTTCCAGATGTGTGCATGCAGGATTGCCTTCATACATAAACCCTTCATTTTTTCCTGTATTGTTTGGTGCTACACTTAATCAAAGCAATAGGCAGTTTGACATCAGGACCCCAAACAAGGACAAAGTAATTTCAGAGTATTTTAGCCTCCTAGGCCACTTTATGGCAGACCGCAAAGTTACTATTTTGGAAAAACAAGATTTTAACAGCATTATTGAGTGAAAATTTGGTTTCAGGCCATTTCAGAAGGTCTTAGCAAACACAATGTTTTTTGAACACATTACAACTGTTAATTGATAAGGGACTTGCAATCTGTCTCATATGTAATTTGGATCTGGAGAACCAATTTCTTTCCCTCCCTTCCTCCTTCATCTTCCCCAGTTTAAATCCAACATCAGCCTAGACACTGTATGCATCAGATGAAGTGAGCTGGAGCTCGTGAAAGCTTATGCCTATTTACGAAGCATGTTAGTCAAAAAAGGCTACCACCCTCCTGATTATTTTGCCACCATAAATTAACATGGCTCTCCTCCTACAATTTCTTTGTAGAAACAGAATAGCAACATTCCTATTACCACTGAATGATGTTAGAAAAACATTAAGGGAAGGGAAGCTTTGAAGGACTATGATCAGAGGGTGGGTAAGCAAGCTGAGCATGCTCCATCCAAGGACAAAACCTGAAAGGCTGTCCACTGGCTGTAAGGGTTGAGCAGAGCATGACATTGTGGAATTGAGGCAAGTTCATTGATTTAACAGACCACATCTGGATTAACTGCAGGAGTATTAAAAAGTTGCAACTGCCAACCAACCAAAAACAGAGCAGCCTTAGCAGAGCCCAAAGACCTTATGATTGTAATTCACACTCTTTTCAACATGTATTTAGACTACTGCAATGTGCTCTACATGAAGCTATTTGCAATTGGTTCAAATGTGGCAGTCCACTTGCTGGCAAATGTTAACCCTGAGGATTTATTACACCTGCACTGAAGGCTCTGCATTGGCTCCCAAGTGCAGTTCAAAGTGTTGGTTTTGACAAATAAGTCTTATATGGTTTGGCTCCAAGTTCTCTCCAGGACTACCTTCTTTAACTGGAACTGAACTGTCAGGTACGCTCAGCATGGAAACAGTTTTTAATACGTTTGTGTGAAACATGGAGGGTTGGAAGCCAGGAAGAGATGTTTTTCAGTTATGGTGCAGCTCGTATGAAACAGTCTCCTCATTGATATTAGGTTGACATTGACTTTCCAGGTTGGCCTTCTGAAAAGTGAAGAAGACTGTTTTTTCGAAGAGTAGCTGAGATCAGAATGTTATCTTGTATGTTTGAAATTGCTGTCACAGAATTTATTCTGGGATTGTTTCAGAATGATAAATATAAATGTTATTAATTTAACTGTGGTACAATATTGCTGTGGATTGTCTTGGCTGTTATTACTTGTTTTAATGCTGTGTTAATGACCATGGGTATTTTATGGTTTTATATTTTAGGTTGTATTGTCAATGCTTATGTTTTATGTTATATGCTGAATGTTTTAATTGTTATTCTGTAAGCTACCATGAGACTATTTGGATTTGGCTACATACACGTCTATTAAATAAATAATTTTTAACTTTCATGCCAAAATATTGGCAGCAGCTGGGAAGTGTGGCTTTGGAGCTGCACAGAAAACTTTCATTGCATGCCTTTGCCATTGTGGGAAGTAGCTCTCCGGTGATTAGAATAACTGATGCATGATCTGGCAAAATAAGCATCTATCTTGGAGCCCACTGAAGGCCTTCTCTTCTTTGCTGAACTCTATAAGGGTTAATGTTGATGAGTTGGGAAATTCTGCTTCTCATGCAAGAGAAAGGGACAGATGGCAGAAACCTTCAAGACTGGGAAACAGGACAAAATCACTGATTCCAAAAGGCAGAAGTAAGCTATGATTTAAACCTACATATACATAAGGAACAGGATTCCAAGACATTCTTAGATGGAGAATTTGTATGCATAGCTTCTTACATTCCCATTTCATGCATAGCTTCTTACATTTCAGTCCTTCTGCTTTTCTGTCTTCTTGAATCTGTTTGCAAACACAGAAAAGAAGAGAGTCTGACTGCCACCCCTGGCCTTAACTGCCCAAAATTTAGCCAGAGGCCTTCAAATGAGTTCTAAGATAAAATGCAAAGGTTCAGCCCTTAAGCATATCTGTTCTGTGACAGTCTGAGACATAAATATTCATAATCTGGACAACATTAAAAGCTATTGCCTGCCATGGAGTGGACCCAAAGAATCCTTTATAACACAATAACAATAACTTTTCAAAAATCTGATTTTCCATTCACTGCTACAGTGAGAAGCATTCTCCTTTGCCACAATCTATTCCACAGCAGGAGACCTAACCTGATGAAGTATCATCAAATTGTCAACTCCCACTGTGAAGAATTGTGAAGAAAAGAACACAAAAAGAACCTCTGCTTCTGCTTGCTGGTTAGCCACATGGAGATAAGTAAGAAAATTTGCTTCAAAATTGCTTTTTTCTTCTTCTTTTCATAAAAGTTAGTTGACATCAAAAAATATCCTGTCATCTCTACCCACCCCAAAGAAACAAACATCAGGTTGTAAGTTCTAATTGTTCTTCAGGACAGAGAAAATGTCTGTTTGCGGCCATCTTTTAATTTAAAATGGAGCAATATATTAACATAATAAAATGAGATTAGCAAATCAAATAAGTTCTTATATGGATTGCCCAAGCCATTTTTTTCATTAAAATGACTTATTCTTATTAAAAGAAAAAAACAAACTCATAGATCACCATGTTATTCTCACAGAACTTGGTGCAATGTGGTGCAATGAGCCAATGTGGCATCGCAGAGAAGGTGTTGGTTCAAGTCAAGATAGCCTGAGTTCAAGTTTAGCTTTAGCTGTGGAGACTCAACTGGAGAACTTCTGGGCAGTTTTGCTCTCAATCCAAGTTACTCTACAAACCTATTGAGAGGAAAATTGAAGGAAGGATTGCTATATAACCATCTTGAACTCCAGAGGAAAAATGGCATACAATGATTCATCGGTGTTTAATGACAGTTATAATATTCTGTGTCAAGATATATAACTCATAAACTATAACTAATTATACACTGCATAACTAAAAATTATGGACTCTGATACAGACTGATTTTCCATTCAAACAATGTGGGCAAAATTGCTATGAGATGAAATAGTGTAATGTTCCCACCTTTTCCACCTTCATATATAAATATTCCATCTACATGTGTGTCCTACTCCTCCTTTACTAAAAAGTTAAGGACCTGTAAGAGAAGGAGTATTTTCCCCCATGAGATTCTCCAGATTACAGACTAGTTGATACTTCTCCGCAATTGCATGTAGGCATCGATGCATAACGATTCAGCACAGGGGTTTTGGGGTAAGCAGAGACTGCAGATGTCACAGATGATCGATTTGGCCTCCCAAATCTCAGCTGTGTATTGTGTGGAGGTGTGTATCCTGCATGTTGATTGGTTGATTTCTGCTGGGAGGCAGGTGGAAGGCAACTTTGTTGTTTGAGCACCCCCTAGCAAAAATGTTCATATTCGTAGGAGTATAAGTGGGACAGCTATGCAACCATCTCTGAATGGCAGAAGTGTCTGTCAATTGCAGAGAAGTGTGATCCAGCCTTCCTTTGACTCAGTTTCGGAATTCAGTCCCGGGGTCACCAAAATCCTTGTGGCTGTTGCAAAGGTAGATTGATCATGAGCAAGTTCATCAGAGCAAAAGTATACTTTGCTTTCAGAGGGAAAGTGAGTGTAGCTGCTTCCTCAGAGATTGAGGAAACTCGTATTTCTTCATGGTAGACTCTTTCCCCACCTAGCCACCTGGAGAAACCTAAGGCTCTTCTCCCAACCAATTGCTTTAAAATTATGTTTCTTCGAGATACATTCTTCCAGTGTCTGACTCAAAATCTTATTTCCCTCATTTCACTGCCTACTTATGTTACCCTCTCTGTAAACAGAGGCTTAATTCTTAATTCTGCACGAAGAAATAGTACCATTACCATCATTGTGAATTGTGGAGTTCCACTAGGTTGCGTCCCATAATCAAGAATATTTGCCTTAGTCCTCCTTTCCTATTAGAAAACAATAAGCAGGCATCCAAAGGAATACTTTTGCCCATATGAACCTGCTTCTGTAGCAAGGTAATATTTGGAGGGGTTTATACACATAAACCAGACTGCTGAAACACTTTCAGTTGGGGCACCTTGTCTGGGAATTCCTTACCTAAATATAATGGCTAATGCCAGGCAAATTATATGTTTTCCTAAGAATTATTTATTTCCCACCTTTATTATTGTTATAATTAACTCAATGTGCTATACATAACAAATACTCCTTCTCTATTTCCCACAACAACCCTGTGAGATGGGTAGGACAGAGAGTGACTGGCCCAAGGTCACTCAACTGGTTTTCATAACTAAGGCGGGATTAGATTACAGTCTCCTTGTTTCTAGTTTGTTGCTTTAACCACTAGACCAAACTGCTTCCCCTTTAGATGACTGTGTAGGATAGCATAGGAAGGAAGAAAGGAAGGATAATGCATGCACTTCATGCACTAGAAAAACATAATCCAGTAGGCAGAGGGTAGATGGAAAACATGCAGATGCCAGGTTCCAAAAATCAAGAGAGAGATACTGAGTTTTTCTAAGCAGTTTCCTTTATTGTCCCTCACCCATTGATAAAAATCTTGCCAAACTAAAGCAAACTACTTTCGCCATTAAACATGTGCTCTGAGAACTACTAGGGAAGAGCTGTTCTGATCCTC
>JANHZU010000949.1:0-18003 GCA_032468055.1 Acrochordus granulatus
TGTCTGTCTGTCTATCTATCTATCTATCTATCTATCTATCTATCTATCTATCTATCTATCTATCTATCTATCTATCTGGCAACATAGAGTTACTGTGTTATAATTTGACCCTCAGAATTTTGCTATGCTATATTGGATTTTGATTAGTTTAGTTTGAGCAAGTCATCTCAGGCCAATCTTGGACAATTCAGTCTTCCTATTATGATTCCCACATTTTAATTTGCATGGCCCACCAAGGTTCTCTTACAATTAACGTAATAATAGCTAGGATGAAAGAACTAAATTTTTGCAAGTTTTTTTAACTAAAAATATTTTGGTTACTAAGAGATTTGTAACTCATTTTGGGAAAGAGTGGGGAGGACCACAGTAGGTGGGACAAGGATGCAAAATGTAGAACTGAATCATAGACATATAGATGGGGCCAGGAATTTTAGACCTGGATTTGAAAAAAAGAGAATTCAGTCTGTGTGGTCTGGTAGTTAGGACACCAGACTAGAAACCAGGAGACTGTGAATTCTAGTCCTACCTTAGGCATGAAAGCCAGCTAATGATTTGGGCTAGTCACTCACTCAATCCAATCTACTTCATGGAATTATTGTTGTAGGGAAAATAGGAGGGGGAATTGGTATTAATCATGTTCACTGCCTTAAGTTATTTATAAAAAATAGTACAAATGGAATATAAATAAATCATTATATTTTAAAAACTGTTAAAATAATTATTACTTACACTCAGTACTTGTATTTCTATTTCAAAATGGAAGGATTGCACTCATGAATTTTTTTAGAAGTAACTCTATGAGCTGCAAAAAATATATTTGAGAGCCATATGGAGCCCTGGGACCAGAGGTTGTTCACCATGTATTTCAATATTGCTTTCAGGTAGGATTTAGTTATGATCCACAATTTTATTATTTTGGGACCATTGCTTTGGAGGGGACTGAAATTATTATTTTAGAAATAATTTTAAAAAAGCAAATAATGCTAATTAATTCCAGATTAAAAATTGCTAAAGTGGCATTTAGATTCCACAGAGGAAATTGAATTATGAATTGAGAATCCTGTGAGTTCATGGAGGAATAAAATAAAAATATAGGTACTAGAGTTGAACTTAAGGATTGATTTCTTAAAACATGAATAAAAAGAACTATTACTAGAAAGAATTTCAAAGTGAGAAATGCTTTTCCCTAGTCCCATGAAGAACCGAGCAGGAGAATCATTCTTCTTGGTTATGTAACATTGGCATAATCTCTCCTCCACAAGATCTAATATACATATTAATCCTAAGTATACTGTCTATCAAGACATTAAGTGGCATAACTTCCAATTCTTTTCCAATAATGTTCATCAAGAAATTAAGTGGCATGCTAGATGTGTAAAATACATTGAATATGAAAGGTGATAATTATGAAAAATTTCCAAATAATCCAGTTGGAATCCATTTCATACAACTAGTTTATACATTTATTTCCTATATTCACAAACATTTATCATTAGATTTTATTATACAAATGATAAAAGGTAATTATTTCTAATAATTTGAGCAATTTCTTTCCCAATGAAATTAATAACAGCTTGTAAAGTACTATATTTTTTTTAAAAAAAATTCTAATTGGATTTGGAATACTCACCCCTTGGCATCTAAACATTTTTATAGCTATACAACTGCAAAATCCATCTGTGAGCAGTGTAACAATTAAAATTACTGTTATTCCACAGGCATAAAATGAATAGGGAAAAGTTTCTAAACCATGTAAGGGAAGACACTTCAGTATGTCACAGGGTAAAAACATGATATCTGCCAATTATATACTGCATGGTTGTATCTTATATCTTAAAATAGAATTTTATGCTTAAAGTGGCTGTAAGGTAAAGGGACAGATAAAGGTTACCCTGCCAATTGTGACCAACTCTAGGATGTGGTGCTCATCCCCATTTCAAAGATGAAGAGCCAATGTTCATCCAAGGATACTTCTGTGGTCATGTTGCCGGTGTGACTAGATGCCAAAGGCGCACAGACACTTTTATCTTTCCTGCTGAAGTAGACGGTACCTATTTATCTGCTCATGTTTGCATGCTTTTGAACTACTAGGTTGGCAGGAGCTGAGGTGGACAACAGAAGTCACCCTGTAGCACAGCAGTGCCAGGTCTTGATCTTGGGCCACCGAATTTTCAGCTGACAAACTGAGTGTCTTAACTGCTTGTGCCACCGCACGTCTAGGTATATCTGGGAAGTTGTTTGCAGCATTCTGATTGAAAGGCTAAAAAAGATGATGGAGCAAAGTTTGGGAAATTCTATGTGGTTTTATGCTACAGAAGATATGCAAATCAGATTTTTCTTTTTAAAGACCACATTGAGAAATTTGTAAATGTGAGAAAGAAAGTTTATTATACATTACTTAATTTAGAAAGTGGACAAACTAAGATGGCAAAGAGACAGCAACCTCTGTAAATAACTCCTCCAGAAAAGTTTCTTTATCATATTTGTAATCAATTTTTTTTAATTTAGAGAAAGCATATAATAAGCTGAATAGAATTGAATTATGAAATTTTATGGTATATGAAACTGAAAATGTGGCCTTTATTGTAATGAAATTAGAGGAACTTTCTATGATAATTGTATTGCTGGATATACAGCCAATGTAAGCATAAAATAAAAGAACTTCACAAATTATCAGTTATCTTTTTTACCCTTTCAATCAGAATATTGAAAACAACTTCCCAAATACACCTAACAAACTATTTCCCCTGTAGTTTTCACATTCACTCAAAAACCAACCAACCAAACAAATAAATAAACAAAACAGCCAAACTCTAGTTTTATTATGTGATGGATTTTTAAATGTTTTATATTTGTAAGCCTCCCAAAGTCACCTATGTGTGAGTTGGGCAGATATATAATTTTTTTAAATAAATAAATCAATTTAACTGTTTAAACAAACATAATGTTAACCCAGCCGCTGAGGTTAACCAGTGGCACCCTAGTGCCATTCCCAAGCCTGGATAAATGGGGAGGGTTGCATCAAGAAAGACATCCAGCATAAAACCTATGCTGACTTAATATACTGAATAAACAAACAGATTTTCATACCGGATTGGGTTACCAACGACTGCCAGCGGTACTGTTAAACAACAAGGTACTGCTGGAAAGTGTACTACTGTTGGACAAAGGAGGAGAAGGAGATGGGGTAGGCATGCCAGGACAAAACAGGAGAGGATAAAGGGTAGACGTGTGGAGGTGAAAGTAGGAACCTTAAAAGTTGGTACTATGACAGGTAAAGGAAGAGAACTGGCTGATATGAGCATATCACATAGCAGAGAAAGGTAGATATACTGTGTGTCCAAGAAACTAAGTGAGGGACAGTAAGGCGAGGAACATTGGAAGTGGGTTCAAGCTATTCTACCATGGCATGGATAGAAAGTTAAATGGCATAGGAATAATCTTAAAGGAAGACCTTAGCAAGAATTATTAGAAGTGAAGAGAGTGACCGATAAAATCATGAGTGTGAAACTGGAAATTGAAGGGTAGTGATAAATATCATCAGTGCATATGCCCCACAAGTTGGGTGTGAGATTTATGAGACAGAAGAATTTTGAAGTTGGATGAAGTGGTGACATGCATACCCAGAAAAGAAGAGTAGTGATTGGATCAGACTTTAATGGACATGTTGGTGAAGGGAACACTGGCAACAAGAAGGTGATGGGTAGGTATGGTGTCAGGGAGAGAAATGCAGAAGGGCAGATGGTGGTGGATTTCGCAAAAAGAATGGAAATGGCAGTGGCAAAGACTTATTTAAAAAAAGGATGAGCACAGGGTGACATATAAGAGTGGAGGAAGGTACACAAAGGTGGACTACATTCAATGCAGGAGATGCAGTCTGAAAGAGATCAGAGATTGTAAGATGGTGGCAAGAGAGTATGTGGTTAGACAACCTAGAATGGTGGTCTGCAAGATGATCTTAGAAGTGAGGAGAAGGAAGAGAATGAGGACTGTACCAAAAATCAGATAGTGGAAACTGAAAGAGGAAGAAATTTATGCAAAATTTAGGAAGAAGGTGAGCCAGATTTGGCAACAATTGCCGAAGTGGTGAGGGAAACAGGTAGGAAGGTTCTTGGTATGACATCTGGAAAGAGTAAGGGAGACAAAGAGACTTGGTGGTGGAATGAAGAAGTTGAGGAAAGCATAAGAAGAAAGAGACAGGTGAAGAAAAATTGAGATAGCAAGAGAAACAAGGAAAGCAGACAAGAGTATAAGGAGATATGAAACAGAGTGAAGAGAGAAGTGGCAAAGGAAAAAGAAAAGGCATATGATGAGATGTAAGAGAAGCTGAACTCAAAGGAAGGAGAAAAGATCTTGTATTGACTGGTCAGACAGAGAAATAGAGTGGAGATGTGCTGCAATTTAGGGTGGTAAAAGATGTGGACGGAAATGTGCTGACAAACCAAGATATTGTTTTAGGTAGGTGGAAGGACTACTTTGATGACCTGATGAATGTAGAAAATGAGAGAGAGAACTGGGACGTATGGAAAATTAGTAAGGACAAGGTGAGGTGGGCTATGAAGAGGATGAAAAAGGGAAAGGCAGTTGGCCCAGACAGCATACCAATAGAGGCATGGAACTGTTTAGGAGAGATGGCAGTGGAACTGCTAACCACATTGTTTAACAAGATTCTGGAAAGCAAGAAAATGTCTGAGGAGTGGAGAAGAAGTGTACTTGTCCCAATTTTTAAGAACAAGGGGGGTGCACAGAGCTGTAGCAACTATAGAGGCATAAAGTTGATGAGCCATACCATGAAGTTGTGAGAAAGAAGTAGAAGCTAGGCTGAGAGGAGAGGGTGATGATCAGCAAACAGCAATATGGTTTTATGACAAGAAAGAGCACCACCAGTGAGTTGTTTGCACGAAGAGTGCTGCAGGAGAAGTACAGGGAAGACCAGAAGGAACTGCACTGTGTATTTGTGGATTTGGAGAAAACATATGATAGAGTGCCGAGAGAGGAGTTGTGGTCCTGTATGAGGAAGTCTGAAGTAGCAGAAAAGTAAGTGAAGTTGGTACAGGATATGTATGAAGAAAGTGTGACAGCAGTGGTGTGTGTGGTAGGAATGACAGAGTGGTGATGGACAGGTTGATGGATGAGGTCAGACAGGAGTCTCCATGGAATATGATATTTGCAGATGACATTGTGATCTGCAGTGAAAGTAGGGAGTACACTGAGAATCTGGAGAAATGGAGGTATGCACTGGAGAGAAGAGGAATGAATGTCAGTAGGAGCAAGACAGAGTACATGTGCATAAATGAGAGGATGTGGAAGGATGCAGTTTTAAGGGGTAGAAGTGGTAAAGGCGGATGACCTTAAATACCTAGAGTCGACTGTCCAAAGTAATGGAAAATGTGACAAAGAAGTGAAGAAAAGAGTGGAGGTAGGATGGAGTAGAGAAGAGGAGCAATCTGTGATAGAAAGGTATCTGCAAGAGTGAAAGGGAAGTTCTACAAGACAGTATACAGCAGTGCTGTAGGCCTGGAAACAGTGGCCCTGACAAAAAGACAAGAGGTGAAGCTGGAGGTGGCAGAATTAAAGATATTGCGATTTTTGTTGGGTGTGGCAAAATTGGACAAGATTAGAAATGAGCATATTAGAGGGACAGCATAGGAAGATTTGGCGATAAATTGAGAGAAGCGAGACTTGGATAGTTTGGGCATGTGTTGCAGAAAGATGAAGAGTATGTTGGGAAGAGATTGTTGAGGATGGAGCTACCGGGCAGAAGGAGAAGAGGAAGGTCTAGGAGGAGGTACATGGATGCTGTGAGAGGATATGCAGGAGATCAGTGTGACTGAGGAGGATGCTGAAGACCAAGGAAGATGGAAACAGAAGATTCGCCGTGGTGATCCCTGATGGGAGCAGCCGAAACAAGATTTTCTCTATAACCACATCCACCCCTCCTTCTCAGCTTCCTCTCCTGTCCTCCTAGGTCCTTATTCCCTCTTGGGCCAGATGGCATGACCCCTCCTGCCTAAAAAACTGTGCACTACAATTGGCCCCATCTTCACAAGAATCTTCAACTGGCACTAGAGTTATGCTATGTCCCTTCATGCTTTAAATGTTCTACCGTCATCCCCATTCCTAAGAAAGCCTCCATCAGTGGGCAAAATGACTACAGACCCGTCGCATTAATAGTCATGAAGACTTTTGAAAAACTGGTGCTGACCCATCTGAAAACCATCACAGATCCACTGCTGGCTTCTCTGCAGTTTTTCTATTGAGCAAACAGGTCAGTAGAAGATGCTGTCAATATGTCACTTTATTATATCCTGCAACATCTGGACTGCCCAACGACCTTTGCATGGATCCTTTTTGTGGACTTCAGCTCAGTGTTTAATACCATCATCTCAGAAATCCTTCATCACAAACTGACCCAGCTCGCTGTACCTGTCCATATTTGTTTGTGGATAACCAGCTTTCTGATAGGAAGCAACAGGTTAGGCTAGAGAAAATTACATCCAGTACCCAGACAATCAGCACTGGTGCTCCTCAGAGATGCGTGCTCTCTCTGCTACTTTTCTCCCTCTACACGAATGACTGCATCTCTAGTGACCCCTCTGTTAAAATTCTGAGGTTTGCAGGTCACAACAATCATTGGAGTCATCAAAGTTGGTGATGAGTCTGCATACATATGGGAAGTTGAGCAGCTGGCCTTGTGATGCAGTCAAAACAACCTAGAGCTGAATACACGCAAAACTGTGGAAATGATAGTGGATTTCAGAATTGTAGGAAGGGACCTACCATTTTATCCCCATTTTATTTACTCAGCAGCACAGAGTCAGTAGTACAGTCCTTCAAGTTTCTAGGCTCTATAATCTCCCAAGACTTGAAATGGGCAGCTAACATCAATACCATTATTAAGAAGGCACATCAGAGGATGTACTTCCTAGTCAGCTCAAGAAGTTCCAACTGCCGCAAGAGCTGGTGATAACAGTTCTACGAAGGAATCACTGAGTCTGTCCTCTGTACGTCTGGTTCGGTGCAGCAACCATGCAGGACAAGTGACTCCAACATATAGTTAAGATCACAGAAAATATAATTGTCCTCTTTATACTGAGAGGGTCAAAAAAAGGGCAGAGAAGGTATCTGCAGACCCCTCTCACTCTGGACACAATTTGTTTGAACCTTTTCCCTCTGGTAAGGGCTACAGGGTAAAAGTAAAAGGTAAAGGTGACCCTGCCAGTCGCTTATCCCCATTTCCAAGCTGAAGAGCCAATGTTCACCCTGGGACGCTTCCATGGTCATGTGGCCAGCATGACTAGATGCCATAGGTACACAGAGACATGCACGCTTTTGAACCGCTAGGTGGGTGGGAGCTGAGGTAGAACAGCAGGCGCTTACCCTACTGCATGGCAACGCCAAGTTTTGAACTGGGGCAGCCGACTTTCCAGCCAACAAGCCAAGCTCTTAACCGCTTGCACCACTGTGCCTCTGAGAGTTGCTGTATCAGAGTCAAATTCCTTGCATGTCTAACCACACTTGGCCAATAAAGTATCTGAGTACAGTATGTGTGCATTAAGGCCAGGTTTTCCCAACCTTCAAAGAATCCTATTCCTATTCTTTCCTGCGAGTTAGCCTTACTGAATTTACATCTGCAGGGGTTTGCGCTATAACCTGCTTTGTGACCAACGATATAAGACTTCGGTGCAGGGAGCGGAACCCGGGACACATTTTTACCATTCTTTTCCGTAATCAATTCAGCCCCCATTTCTTCGGAAGTAAACCCCGAGGAATTCCGCAGACTTCTAGATAAGCCGGTGCAGGATTGCAGTTTTAGGCGGGCGCTTTCCTGCCAATGTTTCCGGGAAGGGCAGCGCCGATTAGATCAAGCCTCCTCCTCACGCTCCCTCTCGGCTAAACCTGGGAAGCCGCCGAGCGAATGCCAATGGGCTGCCTCGAGAGTGGCCGCGCTCCCCCCTCCTGTCTCCCCTGGCAGCGCCCGGGCAGCGCCCCGCCTCTTGCTCCTCGCTCTGTCAAGGTGCCTTGGGGGCTCTCCTCCGTGCGTGAGGCCGACGCAAAGGTGAGCGCTGCGGCGGCCGTCGAGCGGCAAGGGTGCCGAAGTTCAGGTAGGGGCGTCGTGGGTGCAGTCCTCAGCCTGGGCGCGCCTGGCGGGAAGGGACGGCGAGCAGGCCAGCCTCGCCTCCAGGCTGCGCCTCCGAAGCTGCGCGGTTTTCGTGCGCGCCGCCTAATCGCTGCCTGTTTGCCCCGAGGAAATCCGCGGGAGGTAGAGCGGGACTTGTGGCGGTGAGTGCAGACGCGCCTGTTCGGGAGCAGCGAGTGGGGAGCTGCTTCATCGAACAAAGGACGTTTTGTGGGAGAATCGCCCGAGCATGCCTGCGTCTTTTCCCGCTTACTCTCTAGAAGGTTAGTTAGAATCCGCGAGTTTCAGCCTAACTAAGCAGAGTCATAAACACACAACAAACCCTGGTTTATTCTTGGGACTCTTGGTTCTTCAAGAAACTGTAGGTGGAGGTTTTCTTGGTTTTAGCTCGAGTTAGTCATGCAGTAGCACTGAGACACTTTCTTGTTTCTAAAAGCCACTGAGATGTTTTCTTGTTTCTAGAACCGAAGTTAGGGCTGCTCCTCACAACTCTTAAGTGTTCTTCACCCCCCCTGAACCAGCAGAAAATGATGGTTGCCCCTATGGACAGATCGTTATCCTGACACAGGAGATGGGAAGTCAGTCCTTTATTGTGTGCAGGACTTGTTAAGAGAAAGGACTGGTGGATTGCCTCTGCGTTGTTTTTCTCCCTCATGCCAGATGTCATCCGCCAGTGAGAAGACATTCACCAATCACTCTTCCTAAGGTGGGCTAGGGTTGGGTGGAAGGTAGGTTTTGATGGACGGCTAAACTAGCAGATTCCACTGCACTGTGCTGCCCCATCACCCATGACTGTCAATTGTTAGCGTGATCCTTCTTTCAAAATCAGATCTCTGGTCCAGGCATTGTCTTAGACACACTGTAGGTAAGAAGCCAGTTTGAAACAACAGATCTTCACACTGCCCAAACCAGAATAGGCATAGAGGTCAGTGTCAAGGGCAGGAGTTTACTGCACCAGCCTTTAGTGGCCAATAGATCTCTTGCAGCCCCTGATTCCACTGAAGGTGTATAATCAATCAAATATATCATAGCAAAATAGTGTCAGAATAAAAGAGAAAACTCTGATTTAACTTAGGGAATGTATGAAGGATTTAAGGCTGATTTAATCACATCATAAACGTGCCATATATATCTCTTTTTTATACCATGTTTACATGACTTACTTCTACCTGACCGCCAGCACATAGGGTTGCCTGAGATATATGCTGGGTATCAGGTGGAAGTAAGTCATGAAGATATGGTATAAAAAAGAGATTTCCATGGCACATTTGTGTTGTGATTAAGTGCAAGAAAGGAAAAGTTCTTAGAAAGAATTCTGGTTTTATTGTGATGTATGAGAACCAAATCAGAGAAAGAGATTGACTTGGCATGAATTATATAGAGCCAAAGCTTCTCACTATTACAGAATATGTTAACCTACATTTCGTGAATAAGAAAAAGAAGTGAATGGAATTTTGCAGTTTTTGTAATCTGGGAATGAAGGTTGGAAAATAGGTTAGTCCCAGTTTTCATTTTTATTGCTCTGTTTCATTTAAGAAATGGTGTTAGTATTGTTTTTGTACTTTTACATCTGGAGTCAAATAAAAGTCAAAGCACATATAACTTTTAATGATATCTAAGATCTAAAATGAACTGTCAACAATTTATTTTACTGTTCTAATTGTTGATACTGTGTGTATGTTTTAACAAGTAGATTTTCCACACAGCAATGGTCTGGTTCATGTATAACATTAAGCTATTACTATTTGTGTTTGTATTATCATGATGTCTGAACTTATAGCAACCTATCCATTATGGTTATTATTGTATGTAAATCAGATATCTATGTCTTTTTCAACCAACTGTTGAAGCATATTGGATGTGGCAAGTCCTGTTAAACATAATAGAGCTGTTTGGTTTTTCATTTATATAAACCTAGCTAGTGTATCAAAAGCATAAATAAAAATTCAGAGTTCAGTGTATTGCATAAACCATACCAAAAGTATTTTAATTAATAAAACATGTTAAATCATTATTCCTCATTACTGCATAATTGTAGGCTCTTAATTACATTAAGTTGTGTTGTGTTTTGTTTGTTAACTCAGAAGAACCATTAGCAATTTTATGTTAAATAGAAGAAATTATACTAAGATGGAGGGACTGGGATCCCTCAGTCTGCTAAACCAATTAATGGTTTATTTATTCATGAAATGTATTTATTAAATCAATGTAATGAACCATTAAATGTACATCAAAGAACTATTTGATGTAATGGTTAAGGTGCTGGCCTAGAAAGTTCTAGTCCCGCCTTAGACATGAAAGCTAGTTGGGTGATCTTGGGCCAGTCACTGTTTCTCAGCCCATTCCACCTCACAGGGTGGTTGTGGGGAAAATGAGGGGAGGAAAGAGTGTTAGTATGTTTGCCACCTTTAGTTTGTACAAAGTAATAAAGGCAGGATAAAAATCAAATAGCTTGTAACAAATTCTTGCCAAAGTTTTCCCAGGATCACATTTTATTGATTTCAAAATTAAGCAATAAAATTATAAGAATTATAAGAAAAATAATTCTGTACTAGAATTTAAAAAAATAAAGGACAAAATATTAGCTTAACTGTTTTAATAGAGTTCACAAATATTGGCTTGATTCAATTGTTACCCATAATTTGTAGTTATTATTGTTTGGCCCTCTTCTGCAGTATTTGCATATTAACTATTCTTTTACTGTAGTGGATTAAATTAATTTTCTGGGTTACTAAACTCTGAATGATAAACTAGCCACACTAAAAACTCAGTTACAGTGGCAATGAATGCACTGTTGGAAAAGTTGAAAGACTAAGTTAAGGACAGACTGTCATACAGAAAAGCTATCTATGTGGTCGCTAGGAGGTGAAAATTATTCAATGGCATGTAATCAATCAATGCTATATGAAGCAAGTCAGAGTTCTTGACTTACAGCCATTTATTCAATGACCATTCAAAATTATGATGGTGCTGAAAAAAATGGACTTACAACCTGTGCCTGAAGTTACAGTTGTTGCACTGTCCCTATGGTCATGTGATCAAAATCATGCAGTTTGGAGAAGGAATGTCATGGAGGATGAAGCTTTGAAAGGACTTTGAGAAGAGGGAATCCGGTTTGGAGAATGGTATGAGGTGACCTTCGAAAGAAGGCCTGGCACTGCCAGCAGCTGCCTCAGATAGGCTGGACATGCCTGTCAGCAGCAGGATAAAAATGGAGATTAGTGGGATGTGGCAAGTCCTGTGGAACACAGGTGGCAGGGCAGTTGGGGCTTTGGGGGATGGTGCTGGCATCGCTGGCCACAGTATGGGATAGCATTTCTCAGTGGCAGCAGCAGTGTTGGAGCTGAAATAGAGGCCTTGTGGACTGTGGCAGCTATCTGAGATTACTGAAGGCTCCAGGCCTCTACTTCAGTCCCATTCCCAATGCTGCTGCCAATAAGTTGCTCTATGCAGCATGGCCAAAAGGGCATAAATGGAGAGGGAGATAGGTGTGTAAGGGGAATTGTAGCATCCTTACAGTCATAAGTGACTGAGACTTTCCAGGATGCAGCAGCTTTGTGTTGCACTATTGAGCCAGGCAGGGACAGCTCAGGCTTCTAGGGGCAGATGTGCCATGTGCCACACTGCCACAAACCTTCCAACTCATATGTGGCCTGCATCAGGCCTCCTAGCACCCTCCCTCAAGGCCCACCCACATTCCTTACTTGGGACTCCATGAACTTAATCCGCAATTCTCACTTAACAATGGCAGCCGAAAGTGCTGGGATTGTAATTGTTAAGCAAAGTGGTAATGTGATATCTTGCTTAACAATCGCTTTGCTCAACAACCAAGATTCCAGTCCCAATTATGATTGTAAGTGGAGGATCACCAGTATATGGAATTTTATGGGAGTTTTGAGGGCTGTAAAGAACAAAATAAGTATGTTGAGACCCAACAAAAACCTTTTAACAACCTGAACTTTTATCTCATTTACTTTGGATTACAGCATGTTGTACAAAACCTGCTATAGTCCTCAGACCAAAAGAAGATAAGCACCAATGTTAGGCAATAAAATCACCTTAAAGGACTTAGTTTTTGAATAATTATGTGCCATCATGTCAGTGTCACATATTAATGACCACATACATAGATTTTCTCCATGATGATAATCTGTCCCTGATCTGGTCCTTCAGGTCTTCCAACAGTGAGATGGGCAGCGATACAAATTTTATTAATAAATAAGTAGTAATGTATAGCAGTGAGAGTTGGACCATAAGGAAGGCGAATGCTGAAGAACTTCAAATTGTGGTGCTGGAGAAGACTCTTGAGATAATTCCTTGGACTGCAAGATCAAACCAGTCAGTTCTACTGATTGTTCATTAGACAGACAGAAGCTGAAGCTCAAATATTTGGCCACCTAATATGAAGAGACGACTCATTGGAAAAGACCCTAATGCTGAGAAAGATTGAAGGCAAAAGGAGAAGGGGACAGCAGAGGATGAGATGGTTAGATAGCACTGTTGACGCAGTTGGCATGGGTTTGGACAAGCTCCAGGGGATAGTGGAGGACAGGAAGGCCTGGCATGCTGTGGTCCATGGGGTTACGAAGAGCCAGATACGACTTAGCAACTGAGCAACAACAGCAAAAAAATAAATAGTGCACCTAGAACCACTGTAACTGAGTGCATCCATCTTGCTGTTGGTTGTCCTTGTCTTATCTTTCCTTCTATATTTCTCAGCATTAGAGCCTTCTCCAGGTAGATACGTCTTCACATAATGTATGCAAAATAGGATACTTAGTAATTGAGATGTATTTATTTACTTAGGGATTAAATTGTTCCATGATTATTTGACTTGTTTCAAATCTACAGGTAGTCCTTCACTTATGAGTAGTTTAATGACTGTTCAAAAGATGACTCAGAAAGGGTATTTTACAATCCATAAAGCACTTCTGGCCATTGTAAAATATTGCATTCACTGCCTCTCCTCCCCGGGCTTATGTGATTGTTATCTGGATGCTTGACAACCTGTTTGCACTTAAAACCAGTTGCCAAGCGTCCCACAATCATGTGATCACCATTTGCAATCTTCTGTGCCAGCTTCCCCAGAAAGTCAATGGGGAACCTGGCAGGGAATGTTGCAAGCTGATACCACCTGCCAAAGGATTTCCCTCCATGTATGGGTGGGAGGCAAAAATCCTTTGTTCGGGCTGCAGAAATGAAGCTTGGATCTTCCTGATCCCCACTCTGTTTCTCTAGCCTAGAGAAAGAATTCCTCTTCCCCCTATGCACCGAATAGGAAATTCTTCAAGATTACTGCATTGTTTTTTCAGCCCAGCACACGAGTTCCCATCCATGCAGAGGGAAACTCATTTGAACAGCTGCAGAAACAAAGCTCAGATTCTAAAGATCTGAGCTTTGTTTCTGCAGCAAATCATTGGAATTCCCTTCTGCGCATGAGGGGAGCTGCCTTCCACTTAACGACCTGTGCATTTGCTTAATGACTACAACTGGAAGAGCTGGGATTGCAGTAATTGAGTGAAGTGGTTACCTATGCAGTGCTTAACATCCGTTTCACTCAATGGCTGGGATTCCATTCACAAATATGATTGTAAGTCAAGAACTACCTGTATGTTAATTCATAAATGAAAACATTGCAGAAAGATTTTTGAAAATTGTAAAATGTTTTCCCTCTTTTTGTAGAAAACAAATTTATTTAAGTTATTGTAAACATTTTAGATAACAAATAGGTATTTCTATTTTTTCTTTTAAAAGGCAGGAATCTTGCAAGGCTACAAACATAAAGCCATAGTCTAATAGTGGTATAAAATAAACACCCACATCCAGCTTACAAAGCTTAAAATAAATGAAAGTATTCTTAATTATTTTATATATATAAGAATTACAGCTTCTTAGCTAGACCCGATCAACATTGGGTTGAGATAAGAGAAGAATATTGTTGAAGGTAAATGGATATAGTGTTTAAAATATAACCAGTATTTGCATTTTCAGAATTGAAGAGTCAGCAGTTGACTCTTTATTCAGAATACTAGTTGTCTTATCTGGATATTAGCGAATGACAGTCAACTTTAAGTTCATGATGTTATCATATGTAATGTAATTACTCGATCTTTTCCACCTCTTCCATTTGTTCCTTTGTTCTCTCTCTTCCTAATGAGGAATAGTTGGGAATTCAAAAGCCTTTCTTTCAAGTTGGTTGGTCTAAGAAATGTAACCAGTGATAGTGAAAATAGTGATATTTCCTTTGTGCATAAATGTAACCAAACTAAAGTTCTTGTTCCTCATATGCCATGTCTGATTTCAGAATATCTGCCATTTGGACTTGAACAATTGTGTTTCTACCGCACTAACTAAATCATGGTTTATTCAGTTAATTCCATTTTATAAGTTAATGTGACAAATTAATCCAAAAAAATGACAAAGTTTAATGAGTTGTATGAGTTCAGTAAATTATAGTAGCTCAATTAATATCTCTTCCAATGGTTTCCTTACAACATGCTCCCCAGTTAGTTATCTGTTCCTGAGGGCTGTATTACCCACAATACTGGGTAAATTTCCCAATGTACTAATCCCAGTCAGTCTAAAGAGAATGCTAAAACTAGGTTTAATGAGACCGAATGAAACTTTTACTCACTTTTAATGATACTTTAGGAGTGAGTTTTATTCATTCCCTGCTCCCTTTATTGGACACATCTCACTGAACAAAGATTTATTTTAATCATGGTTTTTAAGTAAGCTGGAATCAGAGCAGGTTCATATGACATGCTAAGCTGTAATATAGTTGGATTGGCTGAATGTGGCTTGTGAATTTGTTGGAAATCAATAGCATGTATATTCAAGCTATCAAAAAGCACTGTTTCTTCTCAGTATCCAAATTAATAATTTATTGTTCTGAGCTACTTGTGTTAGATAAATTTCCATCTAAAGAATAGTTGGATGGAAAAACAGGTCTAGGGCTATGATAGATTGCATAATAACAATTTTAGTAGAAGAAACACATTTCATTACATTTCAGTTTTGCTTGCCTGTATCAGTTTTCTTTGCTCTTCTTGGAGCAATGGAGAGGCTGTTTTTTCTTTCTAGGTTGGAATAACAGTGGAGTAGTGTAAAAATGGCAATGTTGCTTGATTACATTTTATCATTTGGAAATCCGTACTCCACATGGCTCTGGCTGCATTAGATTCCAAAGGAATTTCTCACTTTATTATCATACAAGTGTTCTTCCCAATTCATACTAACTGAAATGTGAATTACTAATAGTTAAAAAAAATATAAAAATCTGAATTGGTTCAGCATTAGTTTTTAACCTATTTGAAAAACTTAATTATTGTTTGTTAAGCTTCAGAGATGGAGGTTTTAATGATGCATGTTTCTAGTGAAGATTCAGGACTGATTTATTATTTTGGTAGTTTGGGAAACATATTTTACATTACAGCACATTTTGCATTTTAAAATCTTTGAATGGATATAACTGTAATGATCCTAGCAAATACTTTTAACAGTCTGTCTAAATATTTTGACCAGCAAAAGATTTACCATATTCTAGGACATTATTCCAAACGTTACAGGTAGAAATATCAGAAAGAACACATTCATCTTTTCATGTTTCTCAGTTTTTACCTCTGTAATAAGGGGGCTAGAATTTGTTTATTTGGCTTATATATCACTCCATTTCTGAAAACTCAAAGCAATTTACATAAGAATATAACATTAAAACAAAAAGTCAATAGCATAACTGTAACAAGAAGGTTGGGATGAGTTTGCCATACAGGCAACAAAAATATTTTGCTTCTTTCAGTCCCAAATGCCTTCCTCTAGAGTCACATTTTTTGCAGCTCTTTGGTAATATAATAGGGAGTGGTCCAAATTCCAGATATGGGGGAACCATCACTGAGAAGGCTCAATCAAGGGTCCCTGCAAATAACATTCCCTCAGATATGTACCTGTGAGCAAGGTGGACAGTTTTAACACAGAAAAAATGGTCTGTGCGGTATCTAGTTACTAAACTATATAGGCAACAACCCAGAGTTCTTACTCGAGACTCAAATGACCAGACTTAAATGATCATACTTTGTACACATTATGTAGAGACCTAGCTCTCAAGGGAAGGCTGCAATGCTAGATAAGGTGGAAGGAAAGAGAAGAGGACGACCAACAGCAAGTGGATAGACTCAGTTACAGTGGCAGTGAGTGGAAGATTAGGTTTGGGGCAGATTGTCATGCAGAAAATCTATTTACTGTATGTGGATTCTAAGAGTCGACAATGACTTGATGGCACATAGTAAATATATCAAAGCTATGTAGGACTTTAAAAGTGATAACCAGCACCTTGCTTTGTACCCACAACCTGACTACCAGCTAACGTAGCATCTATTACTAGTATACTTTAATGTGGAAATGCATTCTGCTGGTTTCTGTGGCACCTGCTTCTACTTGAATGGGTTTGAAGTAAGATGTTGTACAGGATGTGGAATAAGCAGGAAGCAGTCCCTCTGCCAAATAAGCATTTTGTAATCAGAATCCAGAACTAATACAAAGAGCAAATATACATTATTGATTTATTCATTTATTCCATTTCTACTCTACTGAAATCCAAGCAGCTCTTACCAAGATACAGTATAGAACCATTAAAACATCCAGACTATGTCTTAAAATACAGCACCACAGTTTAAACAAACCCTGAAGTGAATCAAGAATAACAGTTTAGAAATAGAGAGCCAGTTTGGTCTAGTAGTTAAAACACAAGGCTAGAAATCTGACAAACATGAGTTCCAGTGCTGCCTTAGACATGAAAGCCAGCGGGGTGATTTTGAGGCAGTCGCTCTGTCTCAGTCCAACTTATCTCACAGAGTTGTTCTGGGGAAAATAAGAGGAGGAAAGTGTGTTTGATATGTTCACTGCCTTGAGTTATCTGTAAAAACAAAGTCAGGATACAAATAAACAACAGTAATTTGAAAATTCCAATAAAAGATGGCTAATACTGTACTAACTTTTGCAAAAGCTAGGTGCCTTAGAGCAAAACAGCTGAAACTGACTGGTATGTTTGAAACTGGTAAATGGAAGGAAACTGCCAAATAAGCAGCAAAAAAATATGTTTTTCTGGAATTCCCTTGCTTTCTCCATGATCCATTTTCTGGACACTGCACATGAAAAAATTGTGAGGCTCTGCATCTAAAGATAAAATATCCTCATGGATGCCATTCCAAATATAGTAAATACAGATTCATGCAAACGCACTCTGTCTTCTTATACAAATGAAATACTAATGCTTTCATTCCTCTACCTTGTTGAAAGCTTCAGAATAATTAATTTCAAAAACAGAAAGCAGGGCCTGGGGGATGTGGGGATAAAATGAAAAATATGAAAACAGAGGGCAAATGTAAGAGAGAGATGATTACAATCAAAGCTATCTAGTGACCAGAAGAATACCCACCCATGTTTCCCAACTTTGCTCACATCCATAATAGATCAACTGATCTTGTCTCCAGGAGAATGGGTTGACAGAGGTTGTTTACATTAATGATAGAAGAAGAAAAGTATTGGTTTAAAGGGGAAAATAATCCTTAATCTAGTACTCTTATTGTTCATTCGCTCAGTCATGTCTGACTCCCTGTGACCCCATGGACCATAGCACACCAGGCATTCCTGTCTTTCACTGTCTCCCATACCTCTGCACGAACGATGCTATCTAGCCATCTCATCCTCTACTGTCCGCTTCATCTTTTGCCTTCAATCTTTTTCCAATGAGTCCTCTCTTTGCATTATGTGGCCAAAGTATTTGAGCTTCAGCTTCAGTATCTGTCCTTCCAATGAACAGTCAGGTTTAATTTCCTTTAGGATTGACTGGTTTGATCTCCTTGCAG
>JANHZU010000952.1:16476-36776 GCA_032468055.1 Acrochordus granulatus
CTTTTAGGATTTTAAATAATTCGGCTGGAATATCATCACCTCCACTAGCTTTGTTGTTAGTAATGTTTCCTAAGGCCTACTTGACTTCACACTCCAGAATGTCTGGGATTTAAATTAATCAACACAGCCCAAGTAATCATCTAAGTATTTGGATAGGTATAAGAAGCTCTCTTTTCTTCGATGAAGACTGAGTTGCAATATAAGAGAATATCTGTAGCTCAGGATTGAATTGTGGAGTCCTTGGACTCTCAGAACTTGGTTGTTTGCTTGCAGATTTTTCGTTACACAACTAGATAACATCATTAGTGCTAGTATTTGTTCCTTGTTTATATGAAATAACTTGCTTTGCCATTAATACTAGTGTTTGTTCCTTGTTCATATACAATAATTTGCTCTGCCAGTGTTGGTGGGCATATGATTTTCTCTTTGGTAGTTTCTTGATTAGGATATAGTTTGTGCTTGATTGTCTGGTATTAATCCCTGCTTATTTGGGTGTTGGCTGTAGGAAAGAATGTGTTTTGGTCCTTTTGCCCCCTTCTTAGCATTTTAATCTTTTGTCTTTAGCTGAATTGTTCATGTGGCAAAACATTGCTTTCTGTTTTGCATTATAAAAATCTGCTACAAGATCATCCTAACAGGAGACATGTGCAGAGTAAGAACCTGCAACTGAGCTAGGGTCTGTTTTCCATATATTTTTATTGTAATGCCGTTATTCTACATAACAAATACACTAATGAATTATTAAATACATTGTTGTTTTGTATCTGCATTATGAAAGTAGATAGATAGATACCACTTGTGGTGGGAAGGTAACAGCATTCCATGTGCCCTCACGTATGGTCATGTTAGCCACATGAACAAAGACATTAACAGCTATGAAATGAAGATGAATACTGCCCACTAGAGTTGGACATGACTGGCAGAGAAAACCTTTACTTTTTAAAATCTGTATTAAGCTAATTAATATCTATATTGGATTGTCTAATCCAGGATGTCCAACTTTGGCAATTTTAAGATGCATGGACTTCAATTCCCAGAATTCCTCAGCCAGCATAACTTCATAGTCGAAGTCCACATATTGAAAGTTGTCAAGGTTGTACACTCCTGGTCTAATCAGATGCTCTTGTTCAACAACTGCTCCACATAATATGTATGTCATTTTTCCTGATGCAAAACATGCATTTTCATGTTTCTGGAATTGTTGTTTCTCTGTGGTGAAGGACTAGACTCCCAAAATTGATTGCTAAGAAGCGGTATAGCTATCATCCATGATAAGAGTAACTTCTTCCGTTGCTTTGTTCATATAACTGTGACTCTTTTATCTGAACAATACTTGGTCTAGGGCTTCATCCTTGAATCGTTGTTATTGTGACAATGTTTTTCCTATCAAGAAATGCCATAAATTGTTTATTGGAATACCATTTCATTGTCCCTTTACAATATGCATATTTTTTACCACCAACACATGCAAAGACCTTTAATTTCAGTTCAACACTTTGTTTTCCTCCAATTACTTCTTTTATAGAATTTATTTTTATTTTAAGACCTCTTTTACAAGTCTTATTACTTGCTTTCTGCTACTATAGTGAATCCAAGATTGATGCTTTGCTCCAGTGATAAAACTAAATATTTCAGTCCTTTATGATTTTTTTAAGACAGCTACTTACACATCCTGATTAAAACTTTGCTTTTATAAATATGCTCTTAAAAGTGGTAGATGGATGAATGGATAGACAGACAGACAGACAGACACAGCAGTCATAAATATTAGGGCTCTGTTGATCTTCAAAGGAACACTTTGCTTCATTAGATCTTCTATCAAAGAACTCTTTCAAAGCAAAAGGGCACATCTTTTAATCATGAGAGAAGAGTGGCTCTACCACTTCGATCCTCTCAAAGACATGTACAGAATCTAATTCTCAGAAATGAGAATCAAAATGAAGATAATTGAGCTCATTGAGATGGACTGCAAGTGATCCATATAGGTATAATAGCTTTTCCATCAACAAGTCTTGATATCCTACTTCAGAGATATGGTTGCCAATATATTAATAAGATTTGCTTCCTGGGTCAGTCCAATCACAGTATATTCTAACAGTCCTCATATCAATAGTTTCTAGAACATTGAGAACCAATTAAAGATGTTCCTCATGAAGAATTATATTATTATTTTCTTGCATGAGATTTACTGATACAGTTTATAGTTCAATCACTTATGTCATTACCTGGTATACTCTTAAGTTTTAATTATCGTATAAATTAGATTTAGACAAGTTATCCACCTATTACTTTTGAAAGATTAATACAAAGTTTGATTTCAAACCCAGGATGTTTCAGAGACTTACAGTCTTGCCCATTGTATAACATGACACAATCCTGGGTTTGAGGAAGCACATCAGATCAGCTTTCTAGTGACCTGAAGATGGCAGTTAGGGAATAATTTGATCCATTCCTCTGTCCTCAACATCAGTCTGAGCTGTAAAAAAAAAAGAAATTTGGTGATTTATGATGCCAGAACCACTGCAGATATCTGTCTGTCAGAATGCTTTTAAAGATAAATAACAGGGATTGCCCAAAAGTTAGTAACACATTTCTTTTTAGACTACTTCTTTATATAGTTTCTTGTAATTCTTAACAGCTCTGGATCTGTTTTATTTAATATTTTTCAGATAGTTGGAATATTGTGATTGTTACAACAAAGCTTTGAGGAATTACATGCTATTAAACATGCAGCAAAGAAACCGAAAATAGTTTCTATTTAAAGGTCCAAACCAGAGATAGGCCACGTGTTCCCCTAGATGAGATTTCAGCAGAGAGATAGAGAAAATTATTTATTGCCACAAACTGTATTTCATGTATGAGAAGTAACCATATTAACTGTATATCATTGATTTAATCTTAAGGTAAAGGTAAAGTTTTCCTTTTCAGTCATGTCCGACCCTAGGGGACGGTGCTTATCTCCGTTTCATGGCTGAAGAGCCAGTTTTGTCTGAAGATGCTTCTATGGTCATGTGGCCATCACAACTATATGCCAAGACACATGGAATGCTGTTATCTTTCCCACTGAAGATGGTACCTACTTATCTACTTGCATTTTTACAGGCTTTCGAACTGCTAGGTTGGCAGGGGCTGGGGAAAATAATGGTAGCTTACTGACTTTCCAGCTGACAGGCCCAACTTCTTAACTGCTCAGCCACCATACCCCCAAAGTTAATCTTACTTTTAATCAAACTAAGTCCAACTAATGTTTTGGGCCTGTAGCACACCAAAGGATAATCCTTATCCTCCCAAATATTTCATACCTTTAAACAGTAATGATAATTTTATTAAAGCAGTATTCCTTGGGTTTCAAGAGAGTATTTCAGGGATTGTGAAATCTTTAGCTGGTCTTCACATGCAGATTTAAAGTATTTAGCAGAAAATGTATGTATCAACACCATCCCAGTGTTCCTGTCTATTTATCTTTCTAGTACAGTCTGACTATATAATTCTGTAAATAAATTTGGTTGAATAAGGAATGCATGGACATCCATATTTATTCCACTTCTTGGGATGTACTCAGTCATATCTGCTGTATCAGGTTTCCAGTAACATTCTGCAGTTCTCTTAAAAGACATATTCAAATTTAAAAAAAAATCTATTTGCAACTTTTTCTTATAAATATTGACAGGTATCTTCCTAATATGAATATTTTTAACTGTATATCTTCTAACCAAGAGGGAAATAATTTTCCCTGTAAAATATGTCTCTGAATGGGAATGGTATTCTTTTACATTTGCTGATAAGACTAAAACCAGGAAATGGGTAGAGAAGCCAATGCTGCAAACATCATTTCTAAAAAGCCTGGATGTTTTTGAGATTAGTGTTAAGTCTAATTCTTCTTATCAGCTCCTTAACAAATTCAATTGTGTTTTGACAGGGCTTCCTTCTATTTTTTTTCTTTCCTATCCAGTCACCTCTTTGTTTCACCTTAATCCTGTTTCCTCCTTTCTCTTTTTCTTTCCTTTCCTTCACAAGTGTTGTCCATCGTATGTTCCCCTTACATCTTTTTGCCAGAAGTGCCCATGGGGATGGTGAGACAAAGAGGACAAGAAATCAAGATGGTCACCATGACAATGCAGTCAAAATTCCATCCCATTTTTCATGCATTGCTTTTCTGATGCTTCTGCCACAAGGAGGAAGGAAAAAAATATTAATGTGTGTGTTGGGTCTCTGTCTTGTGTATTGTTGGTTCCCTTGTGCAAAAGTGGGTTGAGTGTCTGTATATGGAAGAAAAAAATTTACATATATAGTTGGAAATTGACTTTTATAAATGGGTTGCCCTATTTTCCAGGCAATCCATTTTATTTTACTGTTTTATAGCCTGCCCAAACCAAAGGCTCTAGGTGGGTTGCAACATAGTAAAAATGACAAAAGAGGCAAAAGAATACATCAGTACAGTACATTGTCGTTATTGATTCAAATCACATTAATATTTTCTGCAAATAATGTGGTGTAGTTCGGTTTGGTAGTAAGCTTTCAGGCACATATATTCCCACACATACAGAATATATGCATGCATGCACATATAAAATGTGTCACATTCACACATTTACAGATAGTCTTCACTTACTGATCACAATTGGGACCAGAAACTCTATGACTGAGCAGTGCTAGTCGTTAAGTGAAATGGCACATAATCATGTCCAACTTACTATGCAAGTTCCAGTTGTGAATCACTGCAGATCATTAAGCACACGATTGCCATGTGTGAACTCCTATGTACTTCCCTATTGATTTTGTTTGTCAAATATCAGCTCTGAAGTTTGCACTTTGGGGATGCTGTGATGGCCATGATTTCAAGGACCAGATGTAAATCTCATTTTTTCAACACTGTTATAACTTTGCTGAGCAAGTGAAAACAAAGTGAGGGCTAGGATTGTTGTGTGATATTTATTTATTTATTTTCCTTATAGGGTGTCCTTTGCTGTAGTATATATTTATATACAGTGTTTGAAGCAAAACTATACTACAAATTCTTCTGGCATCCAGGGACATAATGACATAGTCCAATCCTCTTAAATGACCGGGACATATGAGTTGCAAAAGTATACTTAAAATGCAGATCAAACAGTATCATAATTTTAGTCTGAAGGTGTACATGTTGTTCCTATATCATCTTTTAATTAAATGTAGATTTCGGAAACTTCAGGAATTGCCTTGTCAAGATGTCTAAAAAAGCTTTATATACAGTAGATGAAAATTTAGGAGTCTAAAATGCTGACACTATAAAGCATTAAAGATCTGCTCATAACCTCTTGAAATCTGGCACAAGAATTCATTCAGTGGATCCAAGGTTATACGGCTGTGTTATTTTTAAGGCTGAGAAAAGAGGTTCAGATAACATATTTGGTGTGAATGTGTATGCGTGATTACATTTCTACAACTATACCAATTTATCAGGATTTACTTGATTGATTGGCCAAGTTTTATATGTCAAGGAAATTTTATTTCTGACAGCATGAAAGTTTTTCTGGTAATAGTTGCCAAATGATGACATAATAACTTGTATAGCCTACTAAACTTTTAATAAAGCTGAAATAAATAAGAGTCATACAACTGAACCATTATCTTTAATACAGTTAACCCATATAGTTGATATAATTTCACTTTCAAATTTTCCATAGATTTTCACATTCAGGGATTTGAGTCTTTGTGTTTTTGCTTTTCTCCCCACCAAAAGGTGCAGTATCAATTGGTGTCTTTTTAAAAAAATTAATTAGGTGGACTTTGAAGAAGCTGGAGAAAAGGAATATTGACACATGTTGGAGCAGACTCCTGAAAATAGTATGGATAGCCATGAAAACAAAAGTATCATGAAACAAATCAACTGAGAGTTCTCACTCAAGGCACATATGATCAGGCTCAAATTATTGTATTTCAGACACATTATGTGAAGACATCGTTAGAAGAAGAAGAGGAGGAGGAGGAGGAGAAGGTGGAGCAAGGTGGATGGACTTAGTTACTCAGTTATAGCAGTAATCAGTGCCTCATTAGAAGATCTGAAAGACCAATTATAGACAGATTGTCATGGAGAAAATGTGTCTAAGTGATTACACCAACTTTATGATATATAAACAATCAATAAAGTAAGATTCTGCTGTCATAAGAAAAAGTGAGTTTTTTAAAAAAAACTTTTCTTCAGAAAAGGATCATGGTCTTGCTTTTCCTCAAACTTCTTATTAAAGATTTTGTAATACTGTTGATTTTTATTGTATTGACTCTTTAATTTTATTCAGTATGACTCAACTTTCAGAAAGATGTAAGCACTTTTTGATAGTTATGTGGATTTTTAGTAAGAAAAAGGTAAAGACAGCTAACAGGCTGAAACCTATTGGAAATTCAATGGTGGCAATCCATTGTCAATGGAAACCTGAAGGGAATTCTTTCATCTCCTACTCAAAGGCTGGAGGATTGCTCTGAATGGAATAGAGAGTGACATGGATTATGTGAGTTTAAGAGAGAAAAAGAACACTAAGACAAAAAGATTGAAGAAATACCATTTTTGCTGTCCTAACAGATCTTTCCGAATAATTTGCTGCTCTCTTTTGGCAGGAGCTGAATGTAGCAGTGCAGTTCTCAGGCTACAGCAAATCATTTAAAAAACATAGTGCAGGTGTCTCCCCAAGAGAAGAGCCAAATATCTCTTAACCTAGAAAAGCATGAGGAAAAAGTTTAAAATTTAAAGTCTGGAATACAGAACACAGAGTTACCCAAAGGCATTAATTCCTTTGCACTGCAGAAGGCCAATGATGTCTTGTGTATACAATTTTTGTCTTGTCCCCAAGAAAGATCTAAAGCAGGTGTCCCAACTTTGGCAACTTTAAGATGTGTGAACTTTTTAGAATTCCTTGGCCAGCATTGCATAGCTGAGAATAGCACAGAATTCTGAGCTGAAGTCCACATATTGTAAAGTTGCCATGGTTAGACATCCCTGGCCTAAAGTAAGTGAGTCATGCCTGAGAGTCTTCTACCAAGTTCAGCTGAATTGTGAGATAAGCAGGTAGAGAGCTGAGATTTACACTGCATTTTCAGTAAGGAAAGAAGGGCTGAGAAAATCACTTTCTTGTCATACAAACTGTCTGTGGACTGATTGTGAAATTGAGTCAGTATAATTGTATGAGAATAAGCAAATCTCTCCTTTAGTCTAGTAAATTGAAGTAGAAGTAGAAGACAACATTAATTTGCCCTGAGTGCAAATGGATACACAAAAGAAGACCTGATATAAGAATAAAGAAAGCATTGCATTTGCTTTAGATCCTGCTTTATTTAAAATGTACATATAATGTGATATAATGGTTGCATGTTTTTGAAGAAGTGTGATTAAGAATAAACTTGATATTTCTTTTCAGCTGAGTTTGATTTTTGCTGATCTACATCTGGGTGTGTTATTCTTAGCAATAGGGTGAAAATGGCTTGCATTTCCTTTTTCTTGGGTATTGTTAACCATTTAGCATCCAATCCCAGAATTTCTGGATGAGGTCCCACCCAAATATAAAGTAGATTTGACCCTACTTAGCTTTTTGAATTTAACTTACGCTACATAGATGGTGCCATGTACACATGATGAATCAGCATTAGACTAATGCATCTAGGGGAGTTGAGAACCAAAGTGTCTCAGAGCAGAAGTGTCAGTTGTGTTGACAACCAATAGTTACCCAGCTTTGAGATCATAAAGCACTAGGCAAACATCTATTAAATAACATGAGAAGGGAAGAAAGAAACTGTCTGCCTTTCAAGGTAGTCTGGACAAGAAATCCAAACTGTGAGTACTAATAATTTATTGTAAGGTTCCATTAACAGAACATTGAAAGCCTGAAAGCATTTTCCCTCCTTTTCCTTTCATAGAACTAGGAAGGGTCTCTTTTGAGATGCTTTCTCCATGCTCATTCCTGCTGTGGGCGGAGATATCTCTTTCTTTATTGTTGCCCTTATTCTCACAGCCCATGACAGAAATGCTGCAATTAAATTACAGTGAGTATAAAAATGGTGTTGATAGTCAATGTTGATAGTCAATTGACCTAGTGATTTCTTCTTAGAATGCAACACACTGGTAAACTTTATATGGAATCTTTTGCCCAAATATAAGTCTAGAATGTTATTGAGCTACATTAATTCAAATACTGGGAATTTTATTACGTTCTTGCAGGTTTTTTGTATTGTAGCTATTTGTACACCATTTAATTGAAGATGAATAAATATAAGAACCGTTACATGAATAAGGCATTCAAGAACTGCTTCCTTAGGTTAGTCTATTGCATTTCATATTTCTGTATTTCCTGCTTCTATTTTTTGGGGTTCACTATGGTAATACTCTTCCAAGACTTATCCTGTGACATTGTTTTAGAGAAAAACATTTTTCTTGTGATTCTTTCATCCAGTAAACATTTTCATTAAAATGCACTGAATTTTTCTGTTGTGCTGAATTCTCTTCTCATTGATGCTTCTCATGAAAGAGGTTTACAGATCTTTCCTCCTAGGGTTGTTTTCAAAGACAGGGTTAAGCAGAGCCAATTTGCAAACTGTTTTTTAGTTTATATGTGTGTGCATATCATTTTTTTTTCTTTTAAATATTACCAGCTAAAATAATTTGATGAGAATGGGGCATAAACGCAAACAGATAATTACACTATCAGAAAAAGAAAATTGAAAGTGTCATACACTAATGTATTCAACTTATTCCATATTACTTCCTGCTACTATTACAGGAGAATTTTTGTGATGAATAACTTCACTAGAAGTACTAGAGAAGTTTAAGGAAATAACACGAACATCCCTCCTACAAGTATAAAAATGCACTTAAACTAACACAGATTAAGGTGTCTGATAATTCTGGTAATTGGCAGTCCAAAAAAATTTAACCTGAATGTATAGAATAATCTCCCATTTCTCTTTCAAATATTTGTTAAGATGAATGTGACATGAAGAGAAAGACAGCAAAGTAAGACATTTGATGTTATTGTGGCCATTCAGCACGTTTGAAAAATACAAAGGAGAAAACATGTTTTCATTTACAAATGCTTCAAAAGGTAGAAACTCTTGACAGTATTGTTTTAAGAACATAGGGTGAACAGTGGAAAAAACAAACTTCAGTAATTAGCTACTCACAGCAGCCCAGCTCAGAGCATCTGTATATAAGCAAAGAAATCAAACATTAGGATACTTGTAACTGGGCTTGTTTTGATTTATTTTTTAAAAAGCCACATGCTTATAACATCCCATATAATGGAAAATTATAACCGTGAATTTAAAAAGTGTGAATTAGGCTTTGGTGGTGATCATAAAAATCCTTCTGGATTGATCTGTAGGGCCACTTAGAGCAACTTTTTCTTCCCTAAGTATCTAATTAGAAACCTATCAAAAACCTACAGCACAACATGAACATACTATGATCTTCTTATTCATGTTTTCCAGCAACTGAAACTGGGAAACATCCTGTATCTGTTTGCCACCAAATATACAGTACATTCAAAAAGAAGTTGAGACCGTCCTACCTATCTGAAAAAGTGCACTTGAATAATGCCCATATTCAGTACATTCACATTTTGTACTTTTGAATGGCACAAAATCAGTGTGAAGAAAAAAAATCTTGAGGTTATATATAGAGAAAGAATTATGGAAGAGAGTGTGGCAATTGTTCCCTGTAATTTCTTAGCAATCCACAGACAGTTACAGGAAAATATATTTGAATTTAATTATTTTCATCCAGATGATTAATATATATGGGATTTATTAGCATGTAATACCTTTGTTGTTTTGTAAATAGGAGATGCTATTTTTTTAATCTAACATCAATCATTATTCATAATTTATGGTACTGGGGGATAAAAGTATGCATATGCTTTAATGTATGGATTTATTATATAGTGTAATGTTATATACCCAAAATGCTCTACAGCTCACTCCAGTTTCTTGAGCACTAAATTTTGAATTAAAGCAGTAAACTTTGTATGACTCACTTTTATTGAATGTGTTTCCATTGCAATGAAAACTTGGCTGATCTTCTATAATATTAACCCAAAAAGACTTGGACAAGTTTGGCACCTCTCACTGTTGCCTTTTGAGGAACTCATTTTTCAATTCTTCCAAAGTCAAATTGAATATCAGTCTTTAAAACTTAAACCAGTTCAACAAAGTTACAAAAATATATTATTAATTGTTTCTTGTATTATTAGTTGTTAGTTTCCTTTTTCCTACTGAGTGTCTGGTATTTTTAGTATCATGTCACTGGATTATTTAGGAATAATTTCCTAATAATTTTAGGAAGAAAAACATAAAAGAAAGAAAATGATTAAGAGATTATCTAGCTACTCTACTAATTTATTATCATTAAAATGTGTTATTAAGACAGGAAGAGGCAACAGCATGTCCAGGGATTGCTTTGCACAATTCCTTTGATGTCCAAGAGGCTCTTTATGTTACTTACTTGAATGTATTTTTAGATTTTTTTGAAAAATAGGAAGCTGGCCTGGGTCAAAGAAAACTGCCAATATTCAGCATCCTTTTTATTTGCAAGAATGCTTCTGGGGCCAGTAGCATCCACAATGCTGTGGATTCATATAGTCAAGTTGGTGATAGCAAATGTATACTAGAAGCTTCCTGCCTTTCTACATATAGTATGCATAGTGTCACCACAGATACAAAAGGGGAGAGAGGCTTCAATTGCACAGCCACAGTCCCATCTTGATTTTTTTATCCAACTCCACAGAAACCCTTGTCTGGCCATACATAGGTTCCAGAGGCATTCTCACAAAATATAGCTTTGTGATAGATTGAAAATAAGTCCCTTTCTCTCATAACAAAGAACCAAACCCAAAATCCCAGGTATATAATGGGGTATGGAAAGCAGGATTTGTGTATGGTATGTATGTGAATGTATTTTAAATGACAATCTCATCATTCTGCCTCTGGCAAATAATCATTTTGCAAATAGTCAAATGTCCAAATCAACAATTTTGTGAGAATCTCAAACTTCCATGTATACCAAATGGCTAAAAATATTGCTGATCTCTGTTTTACTAATTTCATCTACAATGGAGGACACAAAATATATAAATTCATTAATTTAAAAGTGAGAAAAGTTGGCTTATAATAACATACTACTCTTGCAATCAAGAAAGCTTTTAAAAAAATCTCACTTTTTTGATAATTCCAGTGTAGCTCATACAAGTCGTGGATTAGGAGCCATCCAGGACATTTAATCCATGGTAAATTGGTGTTCAATAGATCTAATAATGCTAAAAAAGCCACAGCACATTACATAAACATATAGTTGGAGATAACATCCCTTTCTTATTATTTTCCAAGATAGCCTGATGATTTAAACTCCATCAAAATCAAAGAACTAAGAGTTTGGATCAATGTCAAGACTTGGGTGCCTTATCCAGTGTTGTCTTCCATTCAATGATTTCAATATAATTGGCTCTTGGAGTCACGAATATGCATGCATTATAACCATTTAATTAAATTAAACATATATACCCCCCATCTCACTATTGAGTAACTCTGGGTAGGTTACAACATCATAAAAACAAGAATATAAAAATATTAAAAATTAACTGAGATTGGATAAACTAGTAACCAGTACATAAACAAGGTAGAGCTGGGATGTTCTGCTAAATCCATTAACCACCTCCAGTGTGGAACACCCCCATTGAGGCCCCAAGCTAATCAGCAGAGGCAGGTTTTGAGGCCCTTTTAAAAGGTCAAAAGCTTTGGAGTTGTTGTTGAAACACATCCTACAAGTAAATCAAGTTCCCTTGCTACACTTACATGGATCCTAAAACCATCTATTAGAGTGATGAAAATCCTAAACTGTAGGGCTGCTTCTACCCAGGGCTTCTACACAGGGCTTCCTAAATCGTTACATGGATCATTCATGCAACAAACAGTTGAACATGAAATTTCTGACATGAATTTGACCAAAAAGAGACAAATAATGTCCTTTCTCTCGAACATTTATTTAGTTGCACATTTTTTCTGCTCCTTGCAATCCATAAGGTTCATATACATTCCTTAATAATGCATTTCTGTTCTCTTTCTGTCTATAAAACATAAAAATAAAGGTGTTACTTTATACAGCATTATTTTATAATATGTATACTATATAACAGTCTTCCAAAACTGAATTTTGAAATTTAAACAAAGGAATGCACTGAAGGAGAAGAAGTGAAAAAAATCAAGATAGTAACTACAGTCATGTAACTGAAAATTGCCCCTTCTTCAAGTGTTTCAGTCACATATTCACAACCATCTTGACTTTTTGACACAAAGACATTTACTTTTCCCCTATTAATGGGCATCTTGTACCTTCAATAGCCAATCTGTTCAGGTTTACAATGCCAGTATTCTTAAGACTTACAAACATTGGACTCAAAGGTAAAGAATAACTGTTGTCCCTAAATAATAATAAAACATGTCTGTATATCAACCAGATTAGAAAACCATGAATGTGCTGTCTTAAGACAATCTTCTCTGACTCCAGGGATTGAAATCATATTGTCAGAGTTTCTAAGCAATATGGTGACTGACATGCAGTTTGCAAACTCCAGGAACTAGAGTCTATACATATTTGGAAGATTGGAGAATGTTGGTCTAAGTAATAGATTAGAGGCAGTTTTCACTACAGACAGTTAATAGGACCTATTAAGGAACAGTCTTGGTTGCAAAATGTTGTAACCAATAATGGAACAATGATTTTAGAAGCTCCATAGGTACAGCATATAGTCCCTGCTGCACGGCAATGCTGGGTCGCGAATTCAGGCCACCAACCTTCCAGCCGGCAAGCCATGCTCTTAACCACTTGCGCCACCGCACCCCCCACAGCATATAGAATCTGGAAGTAAAACCCATCTTCCCCATTTTGAAGTAAAAATAGATACTAAGTGCATAATACAGCAATTTTAACAGAATTTGCTGAAATAAACATTTTTTTAAAGATGTGATTAAATGCTGGAAGTGTTCTGTGGTGACATATAATGACTGTGATCTGTTAAAAGGGGAAAAAAGCCTTTTAAACTAATCAATCTCTTTCCACAACAATTTATGCCAGTAGTTTTTAAGATGACCCATCTCAAATGGGGGAGCTGAAAAAGGAATATATCAAATGTGGCTGCTGTAGGGATAAATCTGCAGGGATAGAAAATGGTGCTTTGAAGAAGTTCTCTAAATATATTTTCAGAAGACATAAAAAAGTATTTTGCAACCTTTAAATAAGTTCAGTCTTCTAGCATAGACACTTCTGATGCCAGACCAATCAATACCAGTGTACTTGAACAAATGTACTTTATTTATTTTTTGTTCTATCAGGGATTTCTGAAAATAATATCTCAGAAATATATTTAAATCCTGTTGAATCTCTAATTTTTTTTCCCTGTTTTTCCTCCTCATCCTTACTTAAATGCTTAAAAGTCTCACCATAAAAAAGCTTTTTGTTGTTCAGTCGCGTAGTCATGTCTGACTCTTTGCAACCCCATGGACTGCATTACTCCAGGCCCCCCTGTCCTGCACTGCCTCCTGGAGTCTCCCCAAGCCCACGCCCATCACACTGACTATGCTATCTATTCACCTCATCCTCCTCCCTTCAATCCTTCCCAGCATCACAGTCTTTTCTAATGAGTCCTCTCTGCTCATTATGTGGCCAAAGTACTTGAGCTTCAGCTTCAATATCTGTCCCTCCACTGAGCAATCAGAGTTGATTTTCTGTAGGATTGACTGGTTTGATCTCCTTGCCATCCAAGGGACCCTCAGTAGTCTTCTCCAGCATCAATTCTTCGATGCTCAGCCTTCTTTATGGTTCAGCTCTCACAGCCATACATTACTACTGGAAAAAACATAGCCTTGACTATGTGGACCTTTGTTGGCAAGGTGATATCTCTGTTTCTTAATACACTGTCTTGATTTGCTGTAGTTTTCCTCCCAAAGAGCAAGCATCTTTTGATTTCATGGCTGCAGTCACCACCTGCATTGATCTTGGAGCCCAAGAAGGTGAAATATGTCACTGCTTCCATTTCTTCCCTTTCTACTTGCTAGGAAATGATGGGACCAGTTGCCATAATCTTCGTTTTTTTTTTAAAATTGAGTTTAAAAAGTTTAAAAGTCAAGCCAGCTTTTGCACTTTCCTCTTCCACCCTCATCAAGAGGAGAAAGGATGCAGGAAACATAGAGGTTTTCACATAGCAAGGTAAACAGAGTGATGGTTGAGCAATAAAGATTGTTTGTCTTTAGAGGTCAGCACACTAACATTTCAGACTCCTGAACAGTTCTTTTTTGCAAATGATTTAATGCTGTTTAATACATTGAAGGCAATTGGAATCTGCTTCCTCTTCGATTAATTGAAGCATTAAAGTCTTAATATATATTGATTCTTTGATTCCTCAAAGTATATATTTATTTACCATTCCTTTTTTTTTTACTTGGATTGAGAAAATCTTCTGGATAGAAGGTGAAAATTTCCAATAACATCTTATAATTGAAGTCCAGTTGCTTTTTAAGAAACCTCAAATTTTTGCAATTTTTGCTAAAGATCATGACCTGGAATTATGCGAATATTCACAAGGAAATGAATAATAATGAAATAAATTAGTTTTAATTTCCTTTTGTTATAGTTAAATTAATTCAATCTTTGTTTGATTATAATGTGTAAGGGAACAATTTTCTTTTTTGATTAGATTGGAGAAGAAATATTTATGCAGACTTAATTTGGGATTTGTTTGATTAGTTTATATATATGTGTGTGTGTGTGTATATCTCTCTGTGTGTTTTGTATTTAGTTTATAAGTGTCTTTGGTTTGGTTTGGTTTAGTTTGGTTTTGTCTTGTTTTGTATTTTATGCATATATTATGTACTCTTTTCTTTTTTGTAATTTTTATATTTTATGTAGTAAAAGAAAAACAATACAAACTTTAAAAAAACCTCATTGATGCTTGTAGAGCCATATAAATGTATATCAGATGATAGATATCTTATTGTTATTCAAATCCATAGACTTCTTACTTTTTATCTCAGAATGAGAATGAGGAAACCTAAGGAAGAGGTAAAAGAAACAGTATGTATGTTGAACAGGGGCTGGAGAAACAGGGAAGGGGTGTCTGTTGATTAAAGTGGCATATAAATGCTGTTTTGAAGTGCTGTCATGTCACATAGTTTTTCCGTGGTGGCAATGGGAGGAAGATAAGTTTTAAACCATTGCTCTCTGCCACATTCAACCAGAAAGCTATGACTACCAGAATAATAGCAATAATTTCCATAACTCAGAAAATTGGTTACATCTAGAGCTTGAAGAAATAGTGGTTCAATAAAGCATTTATGAAATGAGCTCAATAATCCAAGAAGATTGTGCAGATTGCCTATGATTCAATTTGTCAGGGTGGTTTGATTTTTGAAAAGAAAAAAACTCTGCTTTTCTGAATTGGTGAATCAGTTCAAAGGCATCTGATTAATTATTCATTCTAAATTATTGATTCAATTTGGAAGATCAATTTCATTTGGAGTTTCCATCAAACTGTCTCTGAACCAAATCTCTGCACAGCAAAATAAAACAACTTTTGGTACAAACTTTTTTTTCCTCAAACGTTTTTGCTAGTTCTTACATTCCATTGTCACTTTCCACTACTGCCTTCTAACATCAACCACAACAGCAGCAGCATCAAGAAAAACATTCCAGGATAGGTCAAAATTTAGACTTTTTCAAATAAAAAGAAAAAGAAACCCAGCTATAAAAATATATTCTTCTATATGTTCAGGTTTTAATATTAGATAGCACTTTTGTTTCATGTTTTAAGAAGAGATGATATCAAATTAATTACTGAAAAAGCTTTATCTGTGTTATTCTGTAAATATTTGAGTTCTATTGATTATAATGGCAGCAATTTTGAATTCCCCCCAGATTGAGAAGGCTGTTCAGAAAGGTAAAATGGTAGCCACTCAGATTTTCTTTCATGCCGTTCACCTTCCCAAAGTACAGCAGAAGCAAAGGAGTTCAGAATAAAAGCTGAGAAACTGTTCATGTCAGTTCCATATTGTGCTAGATTCAGTCTCCCACAATTTAAGTTAAATAGAGGTGACAATGGAACAATTTGAGTAAAAGCATAAATAAAATAAAATTCAATTAACTTAAGCTGAACAAATATTATCTAGGAGTGACATCTTAAGTACATGTAGATAATTTTTCTTTTTATAGAATAATATAAATATTTATTTTAAAAAGTGAGAAACTTGAGGCTGGAGGGTACTTTTTGATAACATAAGGCTGAGCAAACAGGAGCCTATGTATGTGTTCTTGTCTATGCCTTATTTGAAAATTTTGTGAAATTGGTAATTTCTACTTTGTAGAAAAGTGGGGCAATGGGAAAAACCTAGATATCTCAAAAACAAGAAAAAACCTACCAAAAATATACTGAGTGCGCAGCAAAGACAAATTCTGAACTCGGCATTCCTCAAAGTCCAAATTACTTCTAGGAACATAGATGAAAGAATCTTGTTTCGCCAAAGTGTTTGTGTGTGTATGTGGGTGGGTGTGTATTTATAAGAAAATTATGCAGTATTCAGTTGTCTTGGGAATGGTTCTGAGTGGATTTCAGGGAAGCCAAGGACAGTGTTATATTTAAAATTCGCATTTTAAATTTAATTAGAGTATGAGTTGACTTTTAATTTTCACACCCTTCCATAGCATAAGGTAGAATGTTTCCTGATTTCTATTCTATTTTCTTTCATTTCAGTAAAACAAAAGCTGTGAGATTTTAACTCAAGAGAATATTGTAACTGAGAAATTATTTCACTCTGAGGATTTCAGTTCCGGTTGTCCCCTTAGTGAACATCTAGCGCCATCAAAAAGTGTACATCGTGGGCTTCTTCAGTCAAGCCTGCAAGTTTAAAACTCCTTTGGGATCTATTCATTTTGGCAATATCCATTTTGCTGTTGTGGTCTGTTTTCTAGACATATTGCTAAATAGTGTCTTGAACTGAAACATTCGCAGATGCTAATTTGCAGGCTACTCAACATTTTAAACTCTGTTTTTTCCTTTAGTTTCTGGGGTGTCGCTAAACTGAAACCAAGATAATTGAAGTGTGGATGAGGTGTAACATTATACCTAAGAAAATGGCTCAAGAGCACTCTGTTCCTTTTCTCCCAAGTATCTTAACGTAATATATATATATTAAAGATAAATATTTATAAACAAAACATGATAAATTAATGGTGGCTGAAGCATCTCAGTGGTATCATATCTTTCAGAGCAGAAAAGATATAAAGAGGATTAGGTATTATTCATTATCCTCAATTCTCTTAACACATTTAGACTGTAGAATATTATTGCTCCAGTCCTAACTGATGTCTGAAATAGCCTAAATTAAATAGTTGCCATTTAGTGTCTTTTGAGCACTTGCTAATCATTACAATTGAAAAAAAATAATTAATAAATAAGTAAATAGTGAGACTAATTGCTTAAGAACATCTGTCACCAAATACACATTTTCAGGGTTAGTGAATGCACATTATAATACATGTATAGATGCATATAACCTACATTAACAGAAATCAGAATTTTGAAAATTCTGGAAGAAAAAGCTAATAGTTTTGAACAGTTCCTCACACCACATACTAAATCAACTGGGTAACTGATACTAAAAATGAAACTTTTCAGATAAGAGTCTACTGGAAACTATTTGGACAGTTTTGTTGGTTATTATGATATGAGATTGCCCAGTGCATGGTTTTTTTTGTTGGTTATTTTTTTTGTTGGTTATTATGATATGAGATTGCCCAGTGATCATGGTTTCAGACTCTCCTCTGGCTTCAATTGGTCTTCCTGAACTACTCAGAATTCCAACATAATTATTAATATTCCTTCTCACTTATACACATCATAACCACATGATTAGCAGCAGCTGACTAATGTAACTCATATTTGCAAAAGTGGAAAGATGAGAAAAAGCAGAACTCAATATATTTTTCCTATGAGAGATTCACAAGCTCCAGGTGATGATATAGTTCACACTTGAATTCTCCCTTTGCATACCATTAACACAGAATTGTAAAAGTAGATGCAAATATGGCATTTCCAGCTGTTTTTCTGTACAATGTGTCATGATATATAGGAAATGCAAAGCTTCCCAATGTATTATTTGTTGTGGAAATTTTATTTTCTGACTTGCCTTTATGGACAATTAAATGCAAAATTGGATATATAATGTTAGAATCAGATATACAGGGACAGGATTTTCCAAGATGTTAATTGCCCATCATTCTGCATTTAAAAGCACCATCAATTACTATCTGATTACCTTGTAAAAGCAGCTTTTATTGTTTTGTTTGCATTTTTTTTCTACACTGGAGAAGATCAGCAGGGTTTAGATTCCTTGCATGCCCAAATCCCAGAAAATTTGGAATGAATGAGTAGGCACTCAGCCTTAGGTCTTTATCTTCTGAGGCTATAGGTATACATCCATTGCCTTCACCTTTGTGAATAAAAAATTAAACCCTCTGGATTGCACAGCTGGGAAAATTTGAAAAAAGAAGAAAAGAAATTTCTGCATGTTAATGAGAACTGGAAATATTAGAAGACTCCTAGAGAGAGCAGAAAGTGAATTTGCAAATGTAAAGATCTAGTTTAATTGGTATATTGTTTTTTCCAAAACCCTTATCAAACTTGGCTTAACTACTTCCCATCTTCCAAATCAAGTCAGTATTTTCCCCATGCATCCCCAGAATCTATTTGTCACCCTGCTGCCTCTTCAGGAAACTTTTTGCTTTTGCAAATGTGTGATTTTTCACTGTAGGAGGGAACAAATGATGGCTATTTGTTGCCTCATTATTATTGTGCTCAAACAGCAAATAAAAAGTTCTCCTCATTGTGTGGACAGAAGACCAAGCTAATCAAAACACAGTTTTGATGTTTCAAAATGCAGCTGCCTGTTTGCTGATGGGTAAAAACTGTTTTAGCAGAAAAGCACCTGTATTTCAGATGGTGATGGAATTCTCTGACCATGAAAATAAATGTTTCCAAAATAATGTGAAACAAAAACATAAGGACATTTTTGTGGTATCAGGTAAGCAATTAACCATCTCATTAAACCAAGACTGCTAGAAAGAAGATCTGAGGCAGTAAGGTAGACCCACTTTAATGCATTCACTGCTTGTAGAGGACCAAAATACATGAATCCAACTTCCAAGCAGTTGTAACCTAACTCCTTGTTTTGTGCAATAAACCTGCCTATTTTGACTCTGTGTGACTTGTTTTCTGGATGATTGTGAGCATTTGTGGGGATCCTGACACAGGCATTTCATTCAGTAACAATAGGTAGAAACCTATTGTTTAAAAGTTCACATTTCAGAAGTGGCTTACCACAGCCTGCTTCTTAGGGCTGAGAGACAATGACTGGTCCAAGGTCATTCACCTCGCTTTGTGCCTCGGGCAAAACTAGAACTTGTGGTCACTCAGTTTCTAGCCTGATGTTTGTCCACGACATCAAATTGGCTCTCTATTACAATTGATAATGGGATTCATAATTGGCAAAAGGGCCCTGTGCTGCTCAACATTTTTATTTGTTGATGGGAAATTATCAGATTTGCAAATCACACAAAAGCAAGAAGCAAGCACTGACTAACACTTAGAAGGGAAAGTGGAGATTTAAAAAGAACTTGACAAAACTAGAAGAGTTGTTGTTCAGTTGCAGTCATGTTTAACCCTTCGTGACCCCATTGACTGCAGTACATCAGGCCTCTCTGTCCTCCATTGACTACTGGAGTCTTCCCAAGCCTATGGTCATCACACTGACTATGCTATCTATCCATCTCATCCTCTGCCGCCTCCTTCTCCTTTTCCTTCAATCCCCCCCAGCATCACAGTCTTTTCTAATGAGTCCTCTCTTCACATTAGGTGGCCAAAGCATTTGAGCTTCAGCTTAAATATCTGTACCTCCAATGAGCAATCAGGGTTGATTTGTACATTTCCTGCTGGAGGAGGCGGTACCTATTTATCTACTTGCATTTTGCATGCTTTCGAACTGCTAGGTTGGCAGGAGTTGAGGCAGAACAACATGAGCTCACTCTGCTGTACAGCAGTACCAGGTCTTGAACTCAGGCCACCAGTCTTCTAGCTGGCAAGCCAAGCTCTTAACTGCTTGCAACACTGCACCTCAATATGAATGGTATTTTTTTTGTTCAGTCATGTAGTCGTGTCCGATTCTTCGCGACCCCATGGACTGCATTACGCCAGGCCCCCCTGTCTTGCACTGCCTCCCGGAGTCTTCCCAAGCTCACA
>JANHZU010000952.1:52362-63406 GCA_032468055.1 Acrochordus granulatus
AGCTCCAGGTCTTGTTTTGACTGACTGTATGGAGCTTCTCCATCTTTGGCTGCAAAGAATATAATCAATCTGATTTGTTTGAAACTATCTCATCACTGTTGTTGATGATGTTGTTGTTGATGATAATTTCAATAGATTTAAATACCATCTGACTTCAAAACAATTCTCACAACATCAACAGGAAACAAAATAAAAACAATGACATATAAATAAGCAAGATGGCATCTAATCCTCTAATACAGAACATTACAAAAACTTATCCAACAGAGAGGCCCCCTCCACCTTAATCCAAGACTTGGGAGAACAGCCAGATTTTTTCTGGTTTCACATAAATATGAACCTTGGAGAGAATTTCATTTCAGAGGGCAATGGCTAAAGATGTAGAATTGCACTGTCATATCATTTTGGTCTATCGTTATTTTTGTAAAAGTAACTGGAGAGACCAATATTGGGCCATAATACCACTTTTTTGATAACCAAGAGTAAGTATGTTTGTAGGTTCAAAAGAGGCATTTACATTTTGGGAACAATTCAAAAGAACATCCCTTTCCTGCATCTCTGATAGGTGAACCTCTGCAAGGAAAAGAATCCTAAGAATGGCTTTTCCCACTGTTGTTGTTAATAACATAAATCATAATATGGTGAATGATTGTTTAGATAAACAGTAAAACATGAAACACTTTTCTAAGTGTTTCTTTTTTGCTTCTTGTCTCTTAGATAAAGAAAGGAAAATAACAGATCAGGACTGGTGAATTTCTTAATTTCCTTAGAACACAATTAAAATGATAGAAGTGCCCTTGCTTGACCCCCTCTGAAGAGAAGTATGAAACTGACAAAACTCTTGTCAAGTTTATGTGTATTCATTTTTGCCTGCATTGGTGAGAGGGCTGCAAAGCTGTTAAATTAGCATTTTCCTTCCAGAACCTGAAAGTCAGAAATTGTGAGGAAGTTTATGGCAAAAGTTCTCCCAGAAGGAGAAAAAGAGCAACAGCATATTTTTGGTACACACATACACACTCATGCATACACACGCACACATAAAGTTTTGCAGGAACTTCAACTACCTTGCATCTGAGCTGAAAATAAATTAGTTGAGCTCACACACACTGGTAACATCAGGACAATGCAGAGGTCACAACTGTTTTCAAGCTGACACAGAATTTGCCTGTGGAAGTGCCCTTAGTTATAAACTCTGAGTAATCAGTTACAGAATATATATATATATTCTGCCTGGATATAGCAAAACATTTCAGGTGTCTCAAACAGGCACAGAATCTTTTGTTTGTCATAAGAGGAATGTAGAATGGTTTGGATTTAAGGACATATGAGAGCTGCTCTTTATTTAGAAGTGGATGAATATGTGTTGATTATTGTGGAATAAGAGAAATCTACAGATTGTTTTTCTGAAAGCTCTTTTTCCTGCAGTGACAATCAAATCCAGTACCTCTTAATGGATTTTCTTCCACAGAGATGCCTCTATTCTCGAGCAGTGGACATGAAGTAATGAAACTCCATTATATGCCTCCTTAAAGGAAAAGTCAACGAAAGGGGATTGGGAAAATCATTTCTGATCCTTTGGGTCCATACTCTAAGCTTGCAACAGAATTATTATTGATTCTGGTGCTTTTACAACAACTTGCATGATTCCTATGTCTGTATTTTTCAAAAGCAGTGTTTTGGAGAGCTACTTTCTGCTAATTTCCATAGCTCTTTCTTTCAAAAGTGCAGGTAAGGCAAATTCCCTAACACTGAATAAAACAGCAAGCCACAATATTAAGGTAATTCCACAAAAAAAACAAAAGAGTAAACCTTCCAGTAAAATTCATTCAAGATATCACATTAATTATCTAAACATATATCATTGCTGCATGTTGTTTCTTGATATTCTAAAGTTTACTTTCTTTAATGTAGTGAATGCAATTTTCTTCTGTTTTGCTTCTTTATTATACCTCTGTAATTTTAGGGATGTGCAAATATCTATATGGAAGAATTCTGATGCAACAATCTCATTTTTTTCATATTTCATCAATGCACACACATGCATGTTGTTTCAATCATGAATAGGTAATGGAACCTAATCTCAAAATAGCATGCACATTATTTCTTAAAGAAGCTTTTTTTTAAAGGAAAGCCATGGATCATTTTTAATACAACAGTTATATTTTAGAAACTTCAGAGTACCAATATGATATAGTGGTTTGATCAGAGCACTGGAAAGCCAATTCCAATCCTCTCTTAATAATGAAAATTCACTAAGTGAATTGGGGACAATCCTTCTCAGCCTAACCTATCTCACTAAATCATTGTAAGTTGTCCTGAGTTCATGGAGTGAAAAAGGAATAACAATATTAATAGCAACAATAATAATAAGTAAACAAAAAAGTCATTTCAAATCTCTGAAGTTATTTTACAATTTAAAATCTAGAATTGCTTCTCCTATAGAAAAATTTTAAAAATGCTGGGAGAATATTTATTTAAATCAATCAATTTCTAGCCATCCATCCATCCATCTTCCACAACTCTGGGAAACTAGGAATAAATTAAAATAATAACATTTAATAAATAATGACATTTATTAAAAATAGCCACCATGATTAATTAACTACACTGAGGTTCTCAAAACAAAACAACAAAACAACAAAACACATCCTACAAATGTACAGATGGATTTATCTAACTCTAGCCCATTCTAATCAAGGTTTTGAGAATCCAACCAGATAAGCCATATCTGTATAATTGCCAAGAAGACAGTATAGACATATATATGTGGCATGACCAGAAATCCAACTCAACTCAGCTTGAGAAAGGCTCTACCTCCCTGAAGAGCCAGGTTCTGTATATGCTCCCAAAAGAGGTAAATGGGGGGTGAGAATGAGAGAGGGAGGGAAAGAGAGAAGTAGATAATCTACATTATAATAATTCACCTTTGCTAATTCTAAACTATATTAAATTGGATGTTTCTGTCCTCAGTCCATTCATGATAATCAGTTAAATCCCAACTGTTTTCAGTGATTAATTTGCCAACCAGAATTTCCTTCCACATGGATGGACTCACTTTGCTAAAAACCAGTTTAAAAAAGGGCCATTAACTCATAGCACAAAAATAAAGACTTAGAATAAATGCTTGGACACAAATAAGTATAAGCAAAACTGAAAATGCTTTGATATTAATTGAATCAGAAGCATTTCCTTTTCCACTCCCTTCCTAGAAAAGTGATCAGCTATTTACGATACTGCATTTCCATTTAGGAAAATGTATTGCACAGTAAGCATTGAGTGCTTGGGTGCAGCACTTTCACTTAAGATCCAGCTAAAAAGTCTATACTCATCTTTTTGGCTCAGGACTTTGGTCTCAGCAGGATTGTTCTGATATTCACATAGACATTTATAGCTTTAAGAGGTAAAATCCTAAAATGAAGAAGAATAGGCAGCCATAATGATGGATTTTTTGGCAAAGAAAATCCCTTGATGGAATGGAGCAGGTGTTACATCAAGCCATCCAGAAAGTCACTCTCTATGGACAATCTCTCCAGGCTGCCTGAGGTAGGAATTCAGAGGAAGATGTGCTATAAAAAATGCAAGCATCCATTCTATATGTTGTATCATTACAGACACAATTAAGCATCAATATGATAAAACGGAACCAATTTTTTAATGCTAGAAATTATTTAAAGTGGCAAATATGTTTTTGTTATGTCACGGAGAACAACAGTTTGGCCATATGTCAGATGATGTTTAGAAGAACTCTTAGAAAAATAGGGACTCTCAATAATTCTGCCCCAAATAATTCTTGTACCACACAATAACAGACAATGATACTATTGCCTAAAAGCATTAATTGGTACTTACAAGTTATCCTAAGATAGGGATTGCATTCAGAGCTTTGTAGGACTATGTGCTACAGGAGTATGCCCCATTATCTCAACACAAGGAAGGAATAATTTAAAATCTAGCTATAAATGTGAAATTCTCCTTCATGATGAATTCATGGTCTGAATGGGGTAAGTAGATATGTATAAAAAAGACTAGAGACAGTTTAATGAATTGTAGTGGGATGTGTGTACAGTGCTGGTTTATTAGAAAGAAGATCTCTTTCTGTTTCAGATGCTGATAGAACCTCTGCTAGTGTGAATCTCTAAGCAGAACTAAATGAGCTTTGAAGATCAGTACAAATATAAATCAAAAAAATTCCAAAGCGTCTCCTGAACAAAACATTCAGAAATATAACCTGGGAATAAAGTAATTATAAACAAACCAACAAATGAATAAAATTTAAAATAAAGCTTCTGAAACTGCACTTTATAATAAGTTGCCTTTTAATGTAAACCACTGGTGAAGAGAAATATATGTTAAAAAGGCTTCAGGACAAATTCTTCTTCAACGTTTTTTTTTGGTGTTGAGCTGTGTATACTTATTTCACATGTGTTCCCATCTCCCAGCACATGCTAGTCTGACAGAGACATTTATTCAGTGATATCTTACAAGCTTCACCCTTGAGAGCTCTTTTCTTGAAGGAAAGCAATTATTCATAACAATGGGCCTATTTTGCATTTCTTCTTCCCATACTGTACTCAATATGGGATAAAAAGATAAAGTTTCCCCCTGCTAGTCGTGATCAACTCTAGGGGGGGGTGGTGGTCATCTCTGTTTCGTAGTCAAAGAGCCAGTATTGTCTGAAGACACTTCCATGGTTATGTGGCCAGCATGACTATATGCTGAAGTGCAAGAATGCTGTTATCTTCCCACCAGAGGTGGTACTTATTTATCGACTTGCATTTTTACATGGTTTCAGATTGATAGGTTGGCAGGAGATGGGGTAGGCATGGAATCTCACCCCATTACATGGGGGTGCCTGGATCTTGAATTCAAGCCACCAACCTTCCAGCCAACAAGCCCAGCATCTTAACCGCTCAGCCACTGGATCCCCCCTCAACATAGGACAGCAATCTTTATATTACTGAGGTTGCACTTAAATTAGTGAGAGACATTCCTTAGGAAGATAGATCATTAAGTTTCTATTAGAAGGTGGTAGGTGATACCTAATGAGGAAATGGAAGGAAAATGAATACTAGTTGGAATCTTCTAGGATCTTCAAAATTGCTCGTTATGTTTTATCTTGAGAATTATCTTTACTGCTCAGATTTTGTCCAGATAAGGAAATGAAAATATGTACACAATCATCCTATGCTTTGGGACTAGACTCCATCATTTAGAATAAAATAGCCAGGAGAAGGTAACATAACCGCATCATATATTACAGTGGGAGATATGATTTGAGCAATATATATTCAGTCGAGATAAACTATATAAGTAAAACGCTTACAAGAAGTATATATAATGCTGGCACATTTGAACAGAGGAAAAGCAGCCTGGAGTCTTTGATGCACAGGGCAAGAAAATGAAATACAACACTGAGGGTGCGAAAGTGTTAAGGAATCCATATAACACTCCTGAGAAAGAAGGGCTGTTATTTCTGATTTACTCATGTAGATTTTACCAGGTGTTACTTTTTCATTTACTTACATTGTTAGCAGATTTGGAGTAAAAGAAAAGAAATTCAAGAGGAAGAATAAAAAGAGGAATAAAAGATACATATCACTACATGGATATGGGGAAAAATGCAATTTTACCAATATGGAACTAGCTTTTGTTTTTTCTTGGCATATACATAATTAGTAATTTGGTACAGAAATTAGAATCAGTAAGATAGTCATCATGTAATGTGTTAAATGTAAAGTTTTTCCCCCCCTCTTTATTGTCCTTCAGGTAACATTTTAATTAAGTTAGTGAAATGCTTTTTAAACTCTTGCTAATTGTTGATTCTAGTCAGAATTATTGCAACAGAAGGACTTAAAGAAGAAAATAAAACTCATAAATCACTTGCAGTAACCTTGGTTTAATTTTCTGTTAAAGAAATATAGAAAGCTGTTCATATTAGTTCAGATTAACAAAGCATTAGAATGAAAAAGAATCACAAAACCAAGAATCAACACATCCAATACACATTATTTCTCATCATCCTACTATGTTCCTTGGATATTTTAGCTCAGATAATTTTCATCTGAAAGTTACACATTGAACAGGAGAGCTATAAAACTGGCCAATAGAATTAGGTATTATTCCTTTCAATCAGAAAAACTGAACTTTTGATTTATTATTTATTTTAAGATGGCAAATACCTATAGCCGAGAATGGAAATCAATTGGCTTTAACTTGAAAAACAAACTATTGGGGAATGCTGCTGTCAGATATTTAGGCTACATCTGATGTGATAGATTTTTATTCTCCAGATGGCTTTACTGGGAAGAACAGGAATGAACAGTACCTTGTCAAGCTCCATTTTAGTATAACTTGATAAACAATGTCCTGATTTAGATTTTGGAGGATGGAAGAAGCCATTATAATTATGCAGAAGATCTTACTTTAAATCTGTTTGGATTAAAAAATATCTATTATATCTACTGTATTATCCGACCACCTTTGGTGGGAAGGTATTCTGTGCGCCTTGGTGTATAGTCATGCCAGCCACATGACCAAGGAAGTGTCTTCAGGCAATGCTGGCTCTTTGGCTAGGAAATGGAGATGAGCACTGCCCCCTAGAGTAGACCTTGACTCTCAGGGGAAGTTACCTTTTTTTTTAATAGGTTTTTTAATAATATATTTCAGCTTTAGGTTTGGAAATGTATTGGAATTAAGGGTGGTTAACATTGTATATGAAGAACTCTGAAATGCAGAAAAAGTACAGATGAATGGGACAGGGAAAACATTTTTGGGTAATGATTGAACTGAACGTTTAAATATTTTTGCATTACTGATTCCCTTACAGCTTCTTTTGCTCCTAGTGAATAGTGTCATTTATCAGTCCATAAAGAAAATTATAACACACTGCATGCAGTAATCATAACATAGTTACTGACATCCCAGTTTTTAACTCCAATTAAGGGGAAAATTTTAGATCACTTAAAATCAAGATCAATTTTATTACTAAGCAGTATGCAGAGTTGCCTTGCCAACAAAATGCATTTGCTTTATAGATATTAGCACCTTTTATATCAATCTATTCAACTAGAAAGATATTTCAAAAAGAGTTACTTCTAAAGTATTGCACTATTTTTGATCTTTCTTTTAGATACAACATCAACAAAGTGCATTGGTATCATACAAAGAAATATAAATAAACAAGTTCAACTGAAATTTAACTGGAGGATGCAAAGATGGGGAAAGTGTGGATTATTGACAAACATTCTACTGAGATAAATTTACCTGTATGAAAGAAAGTAATAATTCCTAACCATATTATTCAAATATATTTTTGTTGATATATTAGGTTTTTTAAAATTAAAACTATTCTCTGAACTGATTTACAAATATTCCTAGTCAGTTCAATCAGCAAACCTAACACAATGGATTAGATAGCAAAATGAGAGAAATTGTACCAAATGCCATTCAAAATTAAGAATTCATTATATCTAATCTTAGAAAAGACACTTAGGAGAGAAAACACAAATGTAAAATTAACATTTCAATTCATGACTTGGAAACACGGCTTATAAAATGTATTTTATTAAATGAAAAGAATCTGTTTTGTAGATCAAATATGAAATAGAATATACAAAAAACTTTACATCTGTTCTTTCAAAGAAATAAAATACTATCTAGAACTAGCTTGCAGCCATTCCCTTCAAATACAGCAGAAAATTAAAAGATTTTTTAAATGGCAGTACAGTAATACACAGAATAGTCTGTGTTTGAACAGCAATTATAGAAGCTCAAATTTAAATGGAATCTTAAAAAAAACAAGTAATCCATAAAGTAACAAAACATGAAATTCAATTATTACATTTCTCTTAGAAGCAAGCGTGGGTACATGGAGTGGAGAATTCATAAAGCTTGCATATAGCCTTTTCAGTTCCTATACAAATATAAAATGTTCCTCTTAAAAAAAATCTTTTTATTCTATAACATCTCACTATAAAGGAAATCATCCCAGTCAATATCCTTTTAGCAAAATCATGCAGTACATTCCTTAGATCTTTCTTTTAGAAACTTGGTTCCCAAAGCCATCCCAGCAATTAAAAAAACCTTTCAGTTCAAAATTTTGCACTGTTGTATAAGAAGGTTTTACAGAACTTATGTCTTTGGCATATCACACTGAATCCCTCTTTAATACTTTCCTTTAAAAAAGTATACATTATTTTAGTAAGCATCTTAAAATTTTAGATCTTGTAAAATAATGCATTACACCTCCTATGCTGTTTTGTAAAATATACACCTTTTTTGGAGATACGGGAAATACCCGTCCATTCAAATCTTGAGTGGTTGCAAATAGCTCAAATAAAAAGATCATTCTTGCATAAATTCAGTTACATAAAATCATTCAGTTCAGCTTCCAGTGCTGCCGCCATTTCATCTGCCTCTGAGCTGCTACCCTCCTCATCTTCATTGCTGGATCCTTTACTTGATTCACTGGCAACATCATCATCAGCTAATTTTCGCTTGTGACCCCTGTAGGTATGGACAGAGATAATAATTGTGATTAAAACCCAACTATTTGTAGGAGAGGAGCTGGCAAGCCAGGAAGAGGAATAAATGACATCACCTTAGAATCCTTATGTAAATGTAAGAGAGTAGAGTCTTTGAACCCCCCCAAATTCTGTTAGAAGTTTTCTAGTAACACACAAGTGCAGCCCCTCAGTCTGAGAAGATTTTGTACATAGATTTTTAGCAATAAAGTAGTTATTTTGAACCTTAGAGCATGGACCTGGTTGCTTACATCTGACACTATGACTATCTAAGAATTGTGATCAACTGACCCAAATCCAGTGCTATCAGAGGTTCTGTGTTACTTCAGCAATAGGCCTTTGGATGCTGGATACAAGATCTTCCCCAGGCAGGCCTTGAAATGTTCCTTTTATACTCATGGTTAAAAAAAGAAAAGAAAATGAAAAACATCACTTTATTTTAATTTTTAAGTTTCTGATGCTTACAACAGGAAGAATGCTTAATTTCAAAATTGGTCTAAGTAATTTTGAAATTCAAAACTTAATTCCCCAGAATAAAAAAAAAAGAATAGGACAAAATACAAAGACCTTCAAATAAAATTAGAATGACTGTCATAAAAAAGAGCAAAGATAGCACCAATAGTAATAGGCACCTTGAGTGCAATCCCAAAACACTACTGAGCACCACTTGAACACTACTGGCATTGAGAAAATTACCCTCAGTGATTTGCACAAAGCAGCTTTACTTGGAACAGCTTACATCTTGTGATGGTACCTTTAATATCACCAAAGAACAGCATCTCCCTAACCCAGGGCCTTGGAGGACTCAACAAGTGGATAAAAATGCCAAATTAAATCTAAACATCTAGCTGACTAAGTGATGAACAATATACCAGATTTCACTGGTTGAAAAGAAGTATAGATAATTGATGTTGCAGTATTAGGAAAGAATAGAATAAAAGAGGAAGAACTGGAAAAATTCATAAAGTATCTACCAATTCTTGATTGAGGGAAGATAAGATTCAGGGTCAAATGGGGGAAAAATTCCAAATGCATGGAAGTTCTTGATCCCTGATGAATACTGGAAAATCATATTATTCCTTAACACATTAAACTTAAGCGAGAAATGAAAGTAGAAATATTATTATTCCTACTTTCTTATTTTTTTCCTTTGCTTTGTAGCTGTTTTGGGGCTGCTATCAGTCTCTGACATTGATGAGAACAATTTTTCTTCCCACTCTTCAATGATTTTTTTTCTGCTGTATGATGTTCAAGGGATTGTTTGCAGGCATTGCCCCTTTCAAATCACCCCACAGGATCTCAGTGAGATTTAGATGTAGGCTTTGATTTGGCCATTCCACAACCTTCTATTTTTGTATCAGGGCCTGAGCAGCTCATCAATACAGAATCCACTACAAATTCTTCATGGTATCAGAGGGTGCTTAATTATTATATGAGACCATGTGTGGGATGAGAGAAAGCTGAGCCAGTGGGAGGAGTCAAATGTAGCATCAGCCTGGAGTCTCTGCATAGCCACAAACGTAATAGGCTCAGCCCTCCCTGATGGCTATTGGACTTTCTCTCTCAACCACAGGTGATCTTAGTTGGGCAAATTCTTGTAAATATGCAAGAACAACAAATCCGCAAGTTTGAATTTTGGCTCCTGGGTCTGGTCTTTTGCGCTTGACACGTTCTGTTATAAAATTAAAGGTTAACCCAAAATGGACCTTCTACATAACAATGACCCTGAACATTCCAATAAGAATGGCTGAAAAAAAAATAGAAGGTTGTGGAATGGCCAAATCAAAGACTACATCTAAATACCACTGAGATGTTGTGGGGTGATTTGAAAGGGGCAATGCCTGCAAACAATTCCTTGAACATCAAAAGCAGAAAAAAAGAATTGAGGAGTGGGAAGAAAAATGGTCCTCAACAGTGTCAGAGACTGACAGACAATTGTAAGAAATGACTATTTGAGGTTATTTTGGCCAAAGGGGCAATACCAGGTATTACAGCCAAGGGTATACTTACATTTTCCAGAGAAGGAAATTGCATATCTGTTAATGTTTAGTTAAATAAATGATTGCAAGCCGATTTTTCACAACTTTTTTTCAATTACATTACCCTTATATACTGTCTGAATGAAGATAAAATACTGATATCCCACAAATGTTAAAAAGGAAAAAAAACTTTGTCGGGTAGACTTTTTCACATGACTGTATTTACTTTTTATTTATGGAAGAATAAATTCAGTGTAAAAAGCCCTCTCAGTGTTAGTTAGAGCAAAGAAAATCAAAGAGGTTGGCAAGGCCATGGAAATAGTATACTTTTCTACTGAGCTCATATATGTGACAGATAAATGACATGGCAGACAAAGTAAGCTCTCCTGTTACACTTGTTATGCAGTCATAATCATAAGGTGCGGTGGCGCAGCAGACTAGTGCCGCCAGTTATGCCGACTAGAATGGCCAGCATTCTGGCAGGTTCGATCCGCAGCTCCGCATGACGGGGTGAGCTCCTGTCACTCGCCTCAGCTTCTGCCC
>JANHZU010000952.1:68611-81662 GCA_032468055.1 Acrochordus granulatus
TTCCGCTGGATGAGCATTTCGCGCTAAGAGCGTTCTTCCGGAACGGATTAATCTCGTCTTATAAGGCACCACTGTATATAGAAACAACCTTTACTATATAAAGATAAAACACTGACCACTCACAGTGCAACCTGAAATACTTAATCGGTTTTCTTGTACTGACATGCTTAATGCTTCTTCATGTGCTATTCCTACATTTTGTGAATAATTTTGTGTACAAAATTGCATTAACTTCACAAAACACATGCAGTATGGCATACATATATATACTGTAGTTTAAGAAAGCAACATGAAGATCTGTTTTGATGGCATTGGCTATCAATGTGAAAAAGTGAGAAAGTCAGAAAAGGCGCATATTACTTTGTTGTGTCAAAATGCATAAAAAAGGTACATAAAATATTTTTCTTAGGTTCTCAAATTAGATAATAAATGTATTAAGATTTTAGCCATAATGTTACATCATTGGATTCCATAAAGATTATGCACAGAAATGCAGGCTCAAATTCCCTTCTCTTATTCCACAACCTTCAATGCCTGCAATATCCAAAGCGGATTTTGATTGTGTAGGTGGAGCTGCAGGGATGTAGACTCTTCTGTCCCTTGTAGCATTAGTAAAATGACTTTGATTGATTAGAAGCACCATTGCCTTCTGTTTTCTATTTTGTAGGAAAGGTAAAAGGTTACCTTTTGTGGGAATTTTGTTGTAGTTCAGTCACTTTTCCGTGTCTTGACTCTTCGCGATTCCATGGACCGCAGCATGCCAAGCCCTGTCCAGCAATTCCTCCTGGAGTCTGCCCAAATCCACTTGCATTGCAATTATGATGGAGATCTAACTATCTCCTCTGTCATCTTTTGTCTTCAATATTTCCCAGCATCATGGTCTTTTCCATTGAGTCCTCTCTTCACATTATGTGGCCAAAGTATTTGAGCTTCAGCTTGGGTATCTGTCCTTCCAATGAACAATCCTTTAGGACTGACTGATTTGATCTTGCAAACCAAGGTACTCTTAAGAGTGTTTTCCAGCACCACATTTCGAAGGCATCAATTATTCAGCGTTCAGCCTTCCTTATGGTCCAACTCTCACAGCTGTGTGTTACTACTGGGAAAACCATAGCTTTGACAATGAGGACCTTTGTCGGCAAGATGATGTCTGCTTTTTAATATGCTGTCTAGTTTGCCATAGCTTTCCTCTCAAAAAGCAAGCGTCTTAATTTCATAGTTGCAGTCACCATCTGCAGTGATCTTGGAACCCAAAAAGATAAAATCTGTCACTGCTTCCAGTTCTTCCTCTACTATTTGCCAGGAAGTGATGGGACAGATGCCATGATCTTTCTTTTTTTTAATGTTGAGTTTCAAGCCAGCTTTTGCACTCTTTCATTCTTATCAAGAGGCTCTTTAGTTCCTCTTTGCTTTCTGCTATTAGAGTGGTATTGTCTCCGTATCTGTAGTTGTTGATATTTCTCCCAGCAATCTTAATTCTGGCTTGTGATTAATCCAGCCCGGCATTTTGCATATATGTTTGTTAAGCAGGGTGACAAAATACAGCTTTGTTGTACTCCTTTCCCAGTTCTGAACCAATCCATTGTTTCATGTCCAGTTCTGTTGCTTCTTGACCCACATACAGGTTTCTCAGGAGACAGGTAAAGGGTCTCTCTAAGAATTTGCCACAGTTTGTTGTGATCCACACAATCAATGATTGTGCTTTAGCATAGTCAATGAAGCAGAAGTAGATGGTTTTATGGAACTCCCTTGCTTTCTCCATGATCTAGCAAATGATCCTCTGCCTCCGTGATCCTCTGCCTCCTTTCTCCATGATCCAGCAAATGATCCTCTGCCTCCTAGAAACCTAGTTTGTATTTGTGGCAGTTCTCAGTACACCTATTGCTGAAGCCTAGCTTGTAATATTTTGAGCATAAACTTGCTAATGTGTAAAAGAATGCAATTGTACAGTTGTTTCAACATTCTTTGGCATTTCCTTTCTTTGGGATTGGGATGTAAACTGGCCTTTTCCAATCCTGTGGCCACTATAAGTTTTCCAAATTTGCTGGCATATTGAGTGCAGCACTTTAATAGCATCATCTTTTAGGATTTTAAATAATTCAGCTGGAATATTGTTATCTCCTCTAGCTTTGTTGTTAGTAATGTTTCCTAAGGTCCATTTGACTTCACACTCCAGGATGTCTGGCTCGAGGTCAGTGACCACACCATTGTGATTATCAGGGACATTTAGATCTTTCTTGTATCGGTCTTCTGTGTATTCTTGTCACCTCTTCTTAACCTCTTCTGCTTCTGTTAGGTCCCTACCATTTTTGTCCTTTATCTTGCCCATTTTTGCACAAAACCTTCCCTGGATATCTCTAATTTTCTTGAAGAGCTCTCTAGTCTTTCCCAGTCTATCATTTTCCTCTATTTCTTTGCACTGTTCATTTAATAAGGCCTTCTTATCTCTCCTTGCTATTCTCTGGAAATCTGCATTCATCTTTCCTTTCTCCATTGCCTTTCACTTTCCTTCTTTTCTCAGTTATTTGTAAAGCCTCATCATACAGCCACTTTGCTTTCTTGAATTTCTGTTTCTTTGGGATGGTTTTAGTAGCTACCTCTTATACAATGTACACACCTCTGTCAATAGTTCTTCAGATACTCTGTCTACCAGATCTAATCCCTTAAATCTATTCCCCACCTCCACTGTATATTCATAAAGAAAATCACTTAGGTCATACCTGAATGGCATAGTGGTTTTCTCTACTTTCTTCAATTTAAGCCTATATTTTGTAATAAGAAGTTCATAATCTGAGCCACAATCAGCTCCAGGTCTTGTTTTTACTAACTGTATAGAGCTTCTCCATCTTTAGCTGCAACAAATATAATCAATCTGATTTCGGTATTGACCATCTGGTGATGTCCATGTATAGAGTCACCTCTTGGGTTGTTAAAAAAGCATATTTGTTATGATCAGCTTGTTCTCTTGACAAAATTATGCTAGCTTTTCCCAGTTTCATTTTGTACAAACTTTTCTGTTCTTCCAGTTAACTTCTGACTTCCTACTTTAGGATTCTAATCCCCTATGATGAAAAGAACATCTTTTTTTGATGCAAGTTCTAGAAGGTGTTGTAGACTTTCATAGAACCAGTCAACTTCAGCCTCTTTGGCATCAGTGGTTGGGGCATAGACTTGGATTACTGTGATGCTGAAGGGTTTGCCTTGGATTTGAAGGGAAATCATTCTGTCATTTTAGAGAGTGTATACGAGTACTACTTTTCTCACTCTTTTATTGATTATGATGTCTACTCCATTTCTTCTAAGGGATTCTTGTCCACAGTGGTAGATATAGTGGTCATCTGAATTAAATTCACCATTTCTGTTCAGATTCCCAAGATGTCAGCATTCAATATTGCAATCTCATGTTCAACCACATCCAGCTTACCTTGATTCATAAATCTTACATTCTAGATTCTTATGCCATATTGTTCTTTTTCAACACTGGACTTCCCTTTCACCTCCAGACACATCCACATATGAGCTTCCTTTCAGCTTTGGCCCAGCCATTTCACTCTTTCTGGAGCTACTTGTAATTCCTTCTGATTTGAGGGGCTCATCTTCTGGCATCCTATCTTTTAGCCTTTTGTTACTGTCTATGGGGTTTTCTTGGGAAGGATACTGGAGTGGGTTACCATTTCCTTCTCCAGTGGAGTCCTGTAGCCCATTTTTCACCAGATGTCCAGGAACCCAACAACATCTAGCACAGTCCTTGTTAACCCGGGCAACAACCAAGCCAGTATGTGTTTCTGAAATTACATCTCATATTTTTTATGGGAGGGAGACATTCTTTGTCTGCCTTCTCTGATGAGATATGCCCAGTATGGTTGAAGCTCTGGCATAGCTGTCATCTTCCTCAGAGCACACAAGCCCTCCAACTGCAGCAAGGTGGTGCCTCACTGGGGGGACCTTAGGCAATACTTCTGGATTACTTTAGAGTTCTTTGCATTTTGTGTCCTTTCACATAGCATGAATTAGGTATTCAGCTGAATTATTGTGCAGGTGAAAAAAAACTGTCCCTGTGTCTGTTTGTTTTGGTATGCAATACCCAATAGTGCCATCCAGAGGGAAGAGTTTCAGACAAGCTGTGTCCAGGATGAGAAGGGTCTGCAGATACCATCTCTGCCCTTTTCTTAACCTTGTCAATATACAGATCCTCCATGGAGGGCAGGCTAGTTGCAATTATTGTTTCTGTAGTCCTGACTGTTTGTTGGAGTCTGTACCTATCCTACATGTTTGTTCTACTGAACCAGACAATTATAGATGTACAAAGGACAAACTCAGTGATTCCTTTGTAGAACTGTATCAGCAGCTCTTAAAGCAGGTTGAACATTCATTGTCATGCCTTCTTAATAATGAGTCTAATATTAGCCATCCATTTCAAGTATTAGGAGATTATAGAGCTCAGAAACTTGAAGGAGTGTAGTACTGATACCATGTTGCTGAGTATGGTAAAAGGGAGTGAAATAGGACTCATCTCCACAGTTTTGAATGTATTCAGGTCTAACTTGTTTCAAATGCACCAAGCTGTTCAACTTCCCATCTGTATGCAGACTCATAACCATCTAATGAGTCCAATGACTGTTGTCATTCAATCAATCAATTTAGTCATCAGTCAATTAGCACACTTTTTTTTTTTAAGTAGGGGAAAGTTGCTGCAAATTCGATCTATCAGTGATGATAGGAACAAAAAATTATTACTGTTTATGAAATCCATACTGCCATACTAAAATACAGAATGATAGAGCTTCTGATCTGAGCAGTAAGTCCAATCAAACTGCCCTTCAAATGAATGAATTATTAAAGTCTCTAGATCTGGTCTTTATTAAATATTTATGTTCCATCTATCTGTGGAGGGTCCAAGGTGGCATTCAAGAATTGTTCCTTAAGTTATTCCTGTTAATATAACAACAGCCCTATGAAGTTGGGCTGAGTAAATGTGTCTAGCTTCAGATCATCCAGTGAGCTTTATGATTCAGCAGGGATTTAAACCAGATCCAAGTCCAACAGCCTAGTTTACATTATTGTATTATATGTGCTATAATATTAAATGTATATCTTTTTAAAATATATGATTTTGTTAAAACAGTTGGAAAGAGCATTCATTTTTATTTTTTCCCATTCTATTCAGACACCAATGAAACTTCTGGAAAATAGATTCTATCACCCTAGTTTACAAAGGTTGAGGTTCTCTAGTGACTTTTCTGCTTTTGGTTTTTGTGATTTTTTTTTAATCTTCACTGTGAGCAGTTGCCCAGATGAAGCAAAATAATCTGTCCCCATGCACATTGACAGATGTCACAGTCATGAGTCATCAGTAAAACCTAAGCAGGCAGCAAAGGGGATAATATTACTAATAAAATGCTTGTCTCCAGGGAAAAGTAAAAGTTGTAGGTAAAGGTGGTAAGTAAATGAGGGTAATAACTTGGCTGCAATAAATCTGACAAGAGATCTAAAGAAGCTTCAGCCATCTTTCCAGCCCAAATAGCTAAGCAGTAGGAGAAGCACTACTAGATTAAATATTTATGTTCTCATTTTTAGCCTCATAGCTTCAAGACTGTCTTTAGCAACCTAGTACATTTGGGAGATCTAAATATGACAAAACAACAGTGGGATATGATTAAAGTTTGAATCAGTTGGAAATAAGAGTCACTGAATTGAGTGAACCTTGGAATAAGCATGCATCTAATTGCATGCTTAAATTGATGGATGTACCATCTACAAATGCCTGAGCTTTGAAGAATATGAAGTGTAAATTCTCCATCTTTTCCAACTGAGCTTTTTCAGTATCAATGTAATTATACTGCAGCTTTTAAAAATGGGAAGATGGTCCATGGACTAGCAGTGACAAAGAATGTGGCCCAGGAGCTATTTTTGATAGATCAAGAATCCATATCATTAATCTATCTAGCTCCTGATGGAAGATGCACTCCCATGTATGGAGTGAAGAGTAGAATATGCATATTTCCAAATATACATCCTAACTATAGAACAGAAGTTTGGAGAAATATGCTAAATTTCACATATATGTAGAGAATAAACACAGAAATGCACACTTGTCCAATGTTTGTGTGGGCCACACAATCTTTGCATGGGGTAAAGCAAAACTAAAATGTCATCACATCTCTCTATCTGAGATATCAGGGAAACACATTTTCCCTTTCCTATGTGGTGTTCCAAGAAACTTAAGTTGAGAACTTTTATAATATTTGAGTCATAACACTTCCTAAAGATCTGAATTCATTGAACATTGCTTGAATAAAGATAAATTGCAAGACTTTAAACTTGGTCACATTGTTCTAACCTTCCTAAAGATGATTTGTTTTCTCCTTTTTACTTCATGGATTGAAGTATGTCTACAACCATTTAATAATTCTATGGTATCGATTTCTTCTCAAGTACCCCCTTTATCTTGTCAGCATTTTCACTTGTGGAGGAAGAGTAAAACTGGGAAAGGCATTAGGTTTCCCTTGGGAAAAAGAAAGGCTCATTTTGGATTATATTTTGTTTCAAGTGCAAAGTTAGTAAAATTTAAGTGATTAAGCTACTGCTACCTAAACACTAATTTAAATGCAAAATAATTCATGTGACAACTCCCTTTGTGATCTTGCATTTGAATGATATATCTAATAAAATGTTAATTAGCAAATATAATATTGAGGAAATAATGAATTTATAACCAATATTAATCAAAGACTAAATATTCAAGACTTTAATGTATAATAAAGAAAATATGGATGGTGTGGTGCCCAAGTGGCTATGCTGGGCTTGTCAGACAGAACATCAGCAGCTCAGCAGTTCAAGATCAAAGCATTGTCGTGTGATGGGTTGAACTCCTGTTACTTGCTCCAGCTGCTGCCAACTTAGCAGTTCTAAGACATATAAAAAATGCAAATAGATAAATAAGTACTGCCAAATTTGGTAACAGTGTTCCTTGTGCCTTGCCCAACAGTCATGTTGGCCACATGACCACGGAATAATCTTTGGACAAACACTGGCTCTCTCAGCTGTGAATCCGAGATGGGCATCACCCCCTAGAGTCAGACATGACTGGCAGGGGAAACCTTTATCTTGTTACTTTTACCTACAGAAAATACATGTCACAATGTTTAATGACCTGCTTAATAACTATTGGCTATCTCCATCGATAGGTTTATTCTCCTTCTTATAAAATGAGTTCTACTGGAAAATACCAGAGAATAGCATTACCTCTGCTAAATTACTGGAAAATTTAAACCTCCTCCCCACTATTCTTTTTGTTGGTTGGAAGGCATACGAGTGGGTAAGTACAGTGCACATATTTCCCAATGGATCAGATGCAAATCAGCATAAGTTTGCTTTCCAGAGAATGTCTGGAACTGAGATTTACAGTTGCACAGAATGAGGGAAAGAACTTTTTTTGCTTTTTTTGGTATATGTGCTGAAATTGACTTGTACTATCTTTATCATTTGGAAGGAATACTGGGTACATCAAAGATATGACTGAGATTTGTAGGTATACCTAGTCTATCCTTGTTTTATCTTGCTCAAAAGTTTTATGTAAAAATCTTGGTTGATCAATGTCACAATGTATTTATTTGTATCCTACTTTTATTATTTTTACAAACAACTCAAAGCACAAACATGTTTAATACATCTTTTTCCTTCTATTTTCCTGACAACAGCAACCCTATGAGGTGAGTTGGGCTGAGAAAGAGTGATTGTCCAAAGGTCATCCAGATGGCTTTCATGACTCAGACTGGACTGGACTGGACTGGACAAGAATTCATAATCTCCTGCTTTCTAGTCTGTTGCCTTAATCACTAGAGCAAATTGGCTCCTTGGGTGGAAGGCATCAATGCCAAAGGGGAAAATATTTTGTTACATATTTATTTGTAACTTGTTATTTACATATTTTCATCTACTTTACTGGACATAAATATGTATATAACATACCATATAATATGGCTGGAATGAGATGAGCATAGAGAAAAAGTGATTGGGTACTGAGTATTACTGCAGTACTTGTCATAGATCCATTCCTTGAAATTATTCATCATTTCAGAATCTCTTGGATTAACAACTACCAATATATCCAAGGATTTAATGTAGACCAGCAAAGTGCTATAGGATTTTAGAAAGATGATTAGGAATTGTAAAATAATTTTAATAATATATTTTAATGACAGTTCAAGTACAGATTCTGCTTTTAAATGATGCTTTAAAAGAGGCTTTCAGTTGCCCAAGTCTTCTAACATCATATTTGAAATTAAGTAGAACTTCAGTGAGTTGTTCTGATTATTCAGTTACCAGACCTGTCACTTCTGTGCATTTGTAGCACTTGTAAGATCACCGACAGCCAGTCAGACTGTATCCTTCCCAGCCAAAGATGAACAGAGATGTCACTAATCATTCATCAATTATTAGCCAATAACTGTGACCAAAATGAAACCCAGGCCACTTCTGCAACAACCCACAAGTGGAACAAGAGAAAATTACAACTTGTTCGACTGAATGGTGTTGGGTCAGAATCTAAATCCTCATCCATAAGTGCTCGATGACACTTTAACCATTATTTTATTTCAATGGAAAAAATACACCCCTGTTCAGAAAAATCTCTAATCTTAAAAATACACTTTGAAGAAATATGGCCCCTATGAAGCAAACATTTCATTACTGCTAACTTCAGGCTGATAACCATTCAAAGCCACATGCAGAATCTGTAAAAGGCCATAATAGCAATGCAGTGAATAAAAGTGGAATTTTGACATATTACTGTTGAGTTATTACAAATTACTCAGAATGGGGAGAAGAAGGATTCCAAGACTATTAAATGTTTCCTCAATGCCAAAATTTGTCTGCCTTTTTATCTATCATTAGCCATTCTCCATCTAAGATAAGTGTAGAACAAAACAGTGTTATTACTAAAATGAAAGCATTTCAGACCATGAAAGGAAAGACATTTTCATAGTAAGAAGAATAGCTTGAGGGGGGGAATCTTTCAAACTTTATGACGTTCAGTCATTAGAACTTACCCATTTAAAAAAAAATGGATCAGATGCCACACTGTACTATTACATATGATAAAAAAATGGCTCAGTGTGAATCTTCATTTACATTATGTGGTTGTTAACAATTATTTATTGTGAAGGTGCAGTAGGAAACAGCATCCCTCATATATTTTGAGATGATACCAACAAGCAAGTGTTCCCATATCTAGGGCATGATATATTAGAGTGGCAGATTATAAAGGTTTCCATGGAAATTTGGATTAATGTGGACATTTTGCTCCTTCTTATTGGCTAATGTCATATGAAATGGGGGAAAAAACTAGCTCTTTGGCAGTAAAAGTATGAAAGTAAATAAGATACAAGGCAGTGGGTTATCTGCATGTGGCTACCACTGTTTTCCTGTTCTGGATGATGATAATTATTTACATCTATTTTTAATACTAGCAGGATTTAAAGAAACCAAACTTACAAAAGTGACCAATGCAGCATTTTAAAACCATTTTTTTTCTCAAATGCTCCTTGGCAAAAAGGTACGGACCCAAACAAAGCTCAGATTGTGGTCTAGGGCACTTAACTGTACAAAACTGTACAAACTGCATCCATAAGCATACACTGCATACTTTACAAGAGCAGAGTTTCATTTTTGCTGGGATTTAACACACACACACAAAGGAAGGATTTTTGTTTGGTTTGGTTTTATTCATCTGCCGCGGTGACAAAAGCTGCTTCTGGGGAATGTTATTCTGTCTTTTGCACTTGAAGCATTTTCCATCGAGGTGTGTGAAAGATACCTGGTTTTTATGGTTCTCCCAAGAGAAGACGACACAGTCAAGCTGAAGCAGGAAGAGTATGAGCAAGTGCAGGTCCAGAAGCATTTCAAAGTGTTTATTTCCACTTCTGAAGCAAGTGAGGCTTGACTCCGTACGTTTCTGGAAATGCATCCCTTCCTCTATGCATGCTTAAAATGTGGCTTGCGGAATCCATTCTGGTATGTTTGGGAATGAAAGTCCCAAACTGTGAAAAAACACGGATGCCCTTTTCTTTTCCCTTCCCTCCTTGCACACCTTTGTTGCAAAGTCTTGAGGCCCCTCAAAACCTACCAGGTGCCTCAGAAGTGGCAGATGCGTCTGATAAATCCCTTTCTTGAGCAGTACAAAGGCTGACGGAAGAACAAAGTTCTCCCCAAGGTCAAGGCTAAGTTTCTTTCTCTTCAGGAAAAATGAGCCTCTTCTCCAAAAGCCAAAGATGCCAACTCTGACTCCAGCCATGGCTCCCTGCAGCTTAAGGCTGGCCTCAGCCCCCCCGGCTAAATTTCTGTCAAGTGTGGGGCCATGCAAGAACCGGAGAACTAGAGATAAGCCCCTTTTGTCATGAGCACAGCGAGAACCCGGGGAAATAACTTCCATAATTAATAAGTCGGTGACTACGGAACAGCTTTCAAGTTTGTCCTGAAATAAAGGGCAAGATGTTTCAGCCCAGCCTCTGAAGCTGATGGGAAAATTAATTGTGGCCGAAGCTTAGTTCTGTTCTTTCTTCCCATATCTATGAAGGCAGGCATAATTTACATTCTTTTTCATCCTGGTTCATCATTCTTTTATCTAAGCTTATAACAATTTGTGTCCTGAAGGGCTGCGTGGAAGAGGACAGCTCGGTAGATTGGACCTAGTTTCAGCATGACTTTGGGTTTTTGCTTTCACAGCTCCCAATTCATATTTCCAGGCTACTTTTTGAAGTGCGCATATTATTATTAGCCTTCTCTTCATTAACAATTAATCCTCCTTCTTCATTGCAAGGAAGGAGATAGTGACATTAAATGACCTGCTCGACACATTTTATCATCCAGATGAGTAATCTCTTGCTCCATCTGCATATCTCCTGCATCTTTGGATTCCTTCTGCTTTGTGTGCCCTTAACATGCTGGTGTTCTTCTTTATCCATTGCACCTCACTTCTAATGACCTCTTTCTCATTTGAAAAAGGGGAATTGACTCAACAGCAGAAGAAAATACAAATCTGATAAACAGGGAATTCCTTTTAACCACCTCCTCTTATGCACTTTGAGAAATGTGGAGGAAGGAAGAATCCAGAATATACTTTTGTCCATTATTTTTAAAGCACAGCCTGGTGTAATGAAACTGCTGGACATGCAGTACAATATTAAAGAGATACTTCCTTTCCAAATAGAGCATTTCCATATTTAGTTATATATTTTTTAGTCATCCAAGAAAGAGTACCCATGAAAAACTTCCTCACTTCCTACTGACTACTACAGTAGTCCGTCTGTTGCCACTATTGGAAGAATTAGACCAAATTTAAACAAACAAAAACAAGAAATTTTTGGCATCTATTTCGTATTAAAAACTGATACTTCAAAAAATGGCTGGGAAACATGGCTAAATTACAGAAGACCATTTTTATCTTCTGTAGGCTACATCCTAGGTGATGAGTCTTGCATTTCAAATAATTGCAGTATTTTACACGTCTGCCAAGAATGAAAGAAACCCAAAAGTTCCCCAGAATAAACATTTATAAATAGCCTTTGTAGAATAAAGGATGGGACTATTTCTGAGTCATGTTTAGTTATCCTAATCCTGAAGATCTTTAAACTGACTTAAGATGAGTCAGTTACATATTTAGAGGTAGTTGCCAATAGCTATATTTGTATTGCTGGTCTCATTCATACACTGTCCCCAAAGAGCTATTGGAATAATAATTGGACTGGTCCATTTGATCTGGTCTTTATTACCTATCTATTGCATTATCTGGATTTGAATTTACTATCATTTTTTGTAATGAGTTCAGAGTCTTTTAGGTAGTCATTTGTAAACTGAGTTCAGAGTCATTTAGGTAGGCTTCTAAATTCTATAGAAGTGTGACACCAATTAAAATTATCCATTATTGGAATATAAATTTATTTATTTATTAATCAATCAAATTTTAAAAGGCTGCCCATCTCACTCAAGGCAACTCTGGGTGGTGCACAACAATAAATAAAAAGTAAGAATGTAAAAACAACAAATACAAATTCAAAAGACCATAGTAATAAATATTTTAAAAAACACCAGATATATATCCCATACCTGAAGGAAATAAAAATGGCTTCCTCAACAATGGATAGATCTCCAGTTCAGTGGGAGCCCCAGCCCTGGTCACATAGCTAAGTCTTAAGGGCCTTTCTGAGTATCAATAGGTGCGGGGCTAATCTAATTTCAGGGGAAGAATATTCCATAAAATGGGTGCAACAGCAGAGAAGGCATGTCCCTAACCACCAAATTTAGCTGAAGATATCCACAACATGCCATCTCCTGTGAGATCTGATGGAGTAGACTGATGTAAATGGAGAATAGCAGTCCCTCAGGTAGTCTAGTCCCATGCCATGAAGGACTTTAAAAACAGCATTTTGCATTGGATGAGGAAGCAAACTGGCAACTAAAGAAACTCACAGAGTAGAGGTTTAATGTGTGTTGCCCTAGGAATGCACATAACTTCCTGTACCACTGCATTCTGTACCAGCTGAAGCTTCTGGATACTTTTCAATGGCAGCCCCATGTACTGCACATTCCAGTAGTCTAATCTGCAGGTGGCTCAGGCATGAATAACTGAAAGCAGAGCTTGCTGATCCAGGAACTGGCACAACTGCAGTACAAGATGAATATGTGCACAGTCAGGCCACAACTGGCACATGCTCCTCGAACAAGGGTCATGAGTCCAGAAGGACCCCCAGATTGTTCTTTGGGAACTGTGGGTCCAAGGGTATTAATGACTGTTCTGAAGATTTTTACTTGACAGTATAATAGGTGATTCAGTCAAAGTTCTTGCAGATTTCTAAAATGTAGTGATTAGCCAAGTCATATTTTTTTGTCTCTTGAGCTTCAGTTGCCCAACTACAAATCCAAGATATGTTCTTGGTGTACTGAGGAAGTTTTGGCTATGAATTGGAAATTCAACATGGAGTCCCTCATGCTCTTTGAGCTTGTTGTTTAGTTGTAGACATTTCATTACCCAATTCAGGCACTGATGATATCA
>JANHZU010000952.1:89649-104866 GCA_032468055.1 Acrochordus granulatus
CAGGCCTCTCTCATCTTTTTAAGTGGGAGAACTTGCACAATTGGTGGCTGACTAAATTCTTTTTTGCCCCACTGTATTTCCATAGCCTTTGAATCCTTGTACAATCTTCTTTTAATAAAAATTATGCATAAATGTTTTTTCTTTTTATCAGTTGGTGGCCACAGGGATGAATCATATGATTGCTGCTTGGAAGCTCCAAATTCCATTATTCATAGAATGTAGGGAAAGATTAAAATTTGTGTATGAATTATTTAAGGAAAGGATGAATAATATCCCATTCTTAGGAAGAAGATCAAAGAAGAAGGCATAGTCCTATTTCAGATGTGGGAAAGTAGGGGGGGGGAAGCCATAAGAGTCTGAAATGAATTGGAAATATCTTTCTATTGTACAACATTTAAATCGATTTTTTAAAAAAAGTTTCTGCTCTAAATTTCAATTATTCCTTACAACTGCTTCCTTCCAGCCATTAGTTCTATTACGTTAACATCTTTTCATATTTGAAAAAGGATTCTCTTATAGCTTCAATTAAAAATAAAGACACCCTTAAGCCAAGCTTGACTCCTAGTGATGGCATCCAAGCTGCTTTCTTGGCAGCAATGCAACTGTTTGCCATTCTTTTGCAATATTTTTTTCTTCAGATCTGGAACTTCCAGCTGGGCTTCCATCCAACTTCCAACCAATGTCAAACTTTCCTAGCTTCCAAGATCAACTCAAGTTGATGGGGTACTATCACTTGCAGAGGTGTATCACCAATTGGTTTTCTTTTGCTCTGTTTCTTCATGCAGCATTCCATCACTCAGGATAAAAAGCCTCCCAAGATTTTCTAGTATTCAACACTGTTAACAGTGACATTCATTCTGCTGTGACACTCTATTTGGTCTCTAGTATGAATTAAGTGCATCTGCCTTCTCAACTGTTGTATCCATCATTTGGCACAAACAATTTCATTGCGTTGCAGTTGTCTTCTGTTCTTCATAGAGACAGTGGTATCCTTATTCTGAATCAAGCATAATTCTTAAAATAAAGGATAGAGGAGTTATGTGCTGTGTTTATCAAGAAAAAAACAAGAATCAAATAGTTAATTTGTGCAAATTTTCCTGGCTAATCATGAAGTCTTTATAAAACTTTGGTTTGCAAAGCTTAATTATCCTGTGATCTTATTCAATATTATCTTATTCATACACTGCACTGAGCAAAATGTAGTTTACTTGCTTATGGCTTGGCATGTTATTAGCAATCATTATGGTTTGTTTAACAGTGATTGAAGTAGGGCATTATGGTCTGTTTTAAGAACTGTGCTTAGATAAGCCATCACTTAAAGTGAAATTTGAACCCAGCCAATATTTGTTTTATTTCCCTGTCATTTTAAAAAAAACATGCCATAATTGTGAATGTTAATATCTTCAAGGGCTTCTATACTTTAATACCTAGCAACTAGATATTTTTCCATATCTCTAAACTATAGCTGCTTTTCGAGATTTTGTTGGTTTGTACAGTAGCAAATAAGACCATGAGCTGTTTGATTGTATTTTTTTTGTCAAAATACCTTGCCTCTGCTATCAACATATATGACGAGCATCAAGAATTGTAACCTATTAGTAGTTACTGGTGAGGTGCCCTTCTCCTTGCATGCTTCGTCATCAAGACTGTTTGGAAGCTCCAAATGAATTAACCCGTACATCATTTTGCTCCAATTTTTTGGTTCAAGTAGAAGGTCTGTGCTCAGCATTTCTTGTGCCCTACAACTCTTCCAACTTTTTCCATCTGCAGCATGGGTGGTTTGCTGAACTCTGCAAATATTTCTTCTTTGGTAATGAATACTTCTTTTTCACAGTGTTCTTACAGCAAATATTCCCATGTGTTTGCTTATTTTCCCTTCTGCTCAATGCATACCTTTTCTTCATAACCAGCAGCTTGCATAGCTGCTAACCTTTTGATCTATGGTGAAAATTTTCCTCACTGATTACTCCTTTGATTTACCTCAGCAATAGTGTGTCAAAGTTTTATCTGTGGTAGTTTCAAGTTTTGTTCCTTTTTGTTTTTAAAAAGAATCATTATATTTGGCTCTTGTTGATTTGGGATTCTTCTCCCATCACCACTCATATCTTTCATATGTCAGATTTTATTCATTTGGAGAGATTTCTTCATTTTGATTTTAAAATTGCTTAGGAATTAAGTAACTCGTCTCTTCTGAAGAACAATTTACATACTCTGCTTCAAGAAGATATTCAAATGGTAATTCCAATTCTTAACAATGTCTCAAGTTTAATTTGTCTGACAGTTTGAGATTCTTGTCCCTTTAATTCTTCCTAATAATATATCACCACCATCCGTTTTATCTTCCCTATCTTTCACTTGAATCTAAACTGATGGTTTACACAAGAACTGCAGCAGCATTACAGGCAACCAATTTGTGTTGCATTCACGCACAGAATAGTTCATTTTTGTTAATATAAAATCTATTTTCGTATTTCCCTCTTTTTATTATATTGGTATAAATCTTCATACGTTATATATTTTGGGACAATGATGCTTGTACAGTATTTATTAACATTATTGGCATTCTATCATTTAGATAACAGAGCATATTAGAAAAGAAAGGGTCTTCTATCAGTATTAAGAGCAATTCAGGATACCAATTATTGTTTTTATATGGATAAGCAGAATAAATAATCTGTTAGAAAGTTATTTACTGCATGAGGCTAAGACAAGATTTATTATGTTTCAGAATTGCTCCAAAAGGGTTTGAGAAGTATTTGAACAGTGTCATAAAGGGACCATTCTGGAAATAATATTATAATTTATTCTTCCAGAAAAGCTAATAGAGACATCTTCATGCACTGACCTAATGCCTTGCTCATTCAGAAGGCCCCTCTTCCTAATGTTGATTATTTATATATTCTGAGGCATCGTAATTGTATTATAAATTAAAAATAACTTTGCAGTGACTTGAAAATGTTCTTCCTCAGGCTCTAATTAGGCTGATATCCTGGCAATCAGTGAAAACAATAGAATCTACTTAATCAAGATATGTTTATTTTATGTGTAGGATAGAAATTAGTAGACCAAAAGCATAGAGAAAATACTGCAAAAATAAATAAACAAAACAAAACTCCTCAACTACCCAATCATGGAAAAGATAAAATATGCACTGATAATAGTCTAGCACTAGTACATAAAACTGTCTTTATGCATTTCTCAATGGTCTGCAGTTGTTTTTGTATAAGGTAGTCCCACTTATATGATATAAACCCACATAGGGAACGTATGTTTTCCTAGTTCCTTCAGAATCTGAAGGAGCTGGAACCATCTGGTGTTAATGACTAAAGATGCCTTTCTAGACAAATGCTACCTGCTCAGGTGTGACAGTGAAAAATAAATTTGAAATAACTTATATTAATAGCAAGCAAGTGTCAAGTGTTTAAGGGTAAAAGAAGACATCCACACTAAAATAAATGTTTGGAAGATTATTACTGTCCCAGATTGTGTGAGCAGTGCCGAAAAAAGATCTATGCTTCTGCCTGTTGATTTTGCTTTTTCTGTAGGGCTTTACTCGTGAACTAGTTTTGCAGATCCTATTTGGAAACTGACGGTTTGATTATTGAACTTGATACACTTAAAGTGAGGGATGGAGCATTGCTTTCAGGCATAACACTTTTGTTCTATTTTGTTGCTTATGAGAAATAGCTCAATGTCAGTAACAACAAGATGAGGAAATATTCTACTTTCTGGGTGGGATTACAGATACATATGTCCCTTTAAATGCCAATTTTGAGGCAAAACGGTAGTTCAGAGTTTTCCAACCATACCTCTTTGAACTGCACTCAGAAGTATGGTTTTAGCTAAAGGCGGTAAGGAGCTCTAAAACATTAGACAATGATACTAACATCCTTGATCGTTATTTGATTTGGGAAAATGTTGCCCTACATATCTGCTGTGAAGATATAATTGTATTACAAGTTAGAAAAGCATTGCCATTGTCAAGGCAAAGAAGTTCTTCAGTATTTGAACTAAAAGAGCAGTCCTTTCTACAGACCAGAGTTGTATCTCTCCATTTTAGTGAGAGCTGAAATACATAATGGAACTGAAAACTACAAGCCTAACCCAGTTAAAAACATCAGCACAGTACTATATTTTGTATTTTACTAGATAAATTTCTGTTTATCTCTCCCATCAGCACAATACTGCATCTTGTGTACTCCTAAGAAAATTACTATTTATCGCTCCCATCAGCACAATGCTACATCTTCTATTGAGCTACCAAAATAGACACTTGTTGTCTGAAAGCAACAAATGGCATTGGGGAAAAAGAATGCAGACAGTTGTCTTGTATTCATTATTTTAATCATTATTCTAATGTCTCTCCAGGACAACTAACAAAATGAAATTTAGGAACTTCCTAAATGAGTCTATAGAGACTCATAGAATTGTAGGGTTGGGAGGGACCTTATAGGTCTCCTAGTCCAATCCTCTGCCCAAGACAGGAGTCCTTCTACCATCTTGTCAAATGTTGTCCAATCTTGTCTTAAAAACCTCTGGTGATGGAGCACTCACAATTCCAGGAAGCAAGCTGTTCCACTGCTGAATAGTTCTCAATGCCAGGGGATTCCTCCTTATTTCTAGATTGGATCTTCCTCTGATGAGTTTCCACCCATTGCTTCTTATTCTGCACATTGGAGGTACAGTGGCACAATGACACTGGATCTGTTGATCAGAAATGGTCGACACTCTGATGGTTCGAGTCCATAGCACCACATGACAAAATAAGCCCCCATCACTTGTCTCTAGCTCCTGCTTACCCAGAAGTTTTGAAAGCATACAGTATTGCGAGGAGATAAATGGGTACCACTCCAGTAGGAAAAAGCTGCATTTGTGAGGAGAGCGGGAGCCAGCACTGGACCTGTCATGTATGAGGTGAGGCAAGATTGGCAGAAGAAGAAGATCTAGATGAGCCAACACCCCAAACACTGCTAGCCAGCTGGTGCAAACTACTTTGCCCCCTAGTGCGAATGAACTAGCAATTAGGTTGCCAGGACTACTCTGTAATATATAGCACTGAGATTTCCTGACAAATGTATGCCATACAAAATAAATAAATCCTGCACATGCACATGCTCTTCCAGTTAATTATGAATTATATTTTTCTTTCTTACCTAAGCCTGTATGCCATTAGGTTTCAACAGATCCTTAAAGATTCTGGAAAAAAATAGAATCCCAGATTTTCTGTCCATTCTTTTCATAATAACAGACATTAAAGCTGATACTGCATAAGATATCCCTTTCAAAATATTGGAGCCAATGTGGGGTAGTTTGTGGACTAAGGTTCAATATGGAGTGATCTTCTTTTACTATTTAACATGCTCCAAATGGCAAGTAAACATATATAGAAACTGAGAATCTGGTATTACCTGCATAGCTGCTAGTTATATTGTACTTCTGGTTAAAAGCATCTGGTTATTTGATATTTTTTAGACATTATCAGGAAGGGTCTCCACCTTTATTACCCAAGAAAAACAGATTACAGATGTCTGTTCCCCCTTTTTTTAATTTAACCATTACATGTCTGTTTAATTTGAAAAATCCTGCATTCCAAATGTTTCTAAGATAACTTTATTTAGGCACTGAGCATGTAGATTTTTTCCTGAGAGCAGTGAACAGAGCTTTCCTTCTCTAAGGCACTTTAAAAAATCTGGTTCCAGTTTATGTAGAAGCTGCCATGCATCCTGGGAAGACTCTACTCCACACACCAAATATTCCTGCTTACTTATAGACACAGATTCTTTGGGAATCTTCCCACCCCAACTTAGATAATGGAAGCAATGCTAAATATTCCTCTTGCATTGGGACCCACATGCAACAGTATCTTTAAGTAGGGTTTTTTGTATTTCACCAATCACATTTCTTGAGAATCACTTTCTATAATATATTTGAAGCTTCAGTTATAACACTTGAACTTAGTTGGAGCATTTCATTTTGGATTTATCCCTTTATTCGTTACAGACATTTATAGAGATTTCAACACCATTTCTTACATAAATGGACAAGATGATGCATAGCTTGAGGTCCTACTGATGATTCAAAAAATCATTTCTGAAAAGCATAGGATATTGAGCCTTATCCTAGGCTTAATACCCTAGACAAGGAACTATGCTGGATAAGGAATTCTGGGAGTTGAAATTCCCATGTCTTAAAGTTGCCAAGGTTGGACATTAACCCTTAAACTATCAGATCATATCATATCCCAGACTATCAAATCATCTAGCACAGAGACGAAGGGACTCTCCTGGGTTTCATATTGGAATATTTCTAAGCCTTCACAAGACTAGAAATTGAAATGGACCTTTTAGGTTCTAATCTTCTGTTGTCTCTTCAGGTAACCTGTTTGATATGAAATGGCCGATTGTAGCACATGTGCCCAATAATCTTTAATGTGATGTAAGCATTTCAATTAGATTTGGATCCTGGGCAGGAAATAAAGTGCAGAGAAAGTTTAAATTCTATTATCTGCTTCAGGAAGGACTTTCTTTCATGAAAGACTCTTGCCAATTAATGTACATCTTATATCTTTCATGAACAGAGTTGAAACTTCTTATGAGCAGAAGAGCTCCAGTTATTGAAGCCAAGAAGAATAAGGACATGTGGGAGGAAAGAATAATTAAGCAAAGCAAAATAATAGACTTCAGGATCTATTTGAGGGCCATTGTTTAGCCCTAGATTTATTTATTTTAGTTCTTTAGCAAATGTATATAGCCACCTATCTCACCAAAGTAACTCTGGGCATTGTACAACAACCAATATAAAAATAAATTACTTCTAGTGGTGTTTATTTCTTATAATACCAGAATAGACCACAGAAAATATTGGCTATTTAGATAGTTAGTATATACAGAAACATTCATGCTTGGTTTATATACTGTTACAACTACAAGAGGGGCAAATTGAGCAGAATTGGTATTTTGAAAAAAAAACAACTTTCAAGTCTTCTCCAACTTGACATCTTCCAAGGATGATGAGACATAAACTTCCAGAGTACTTTGTAATTCCATTTGCTGAAATGTCTGAGAATTGTAGTCCAACTCATCTTGTGTCCACTAGGCTGGGGAAAGTTACCTTATACCTTATTGTAAAGATCCTCCAGTGAGACTATCTCAAGGTCTCAAAGTGATAAGAAGACCGTTCTATGTTTCATGACTTGAAATGCTGTTTAGACATTAGCCAGAGGCTTCCTGGACGAAATGCAAATGCTTCTTGCATATTCAGATCTGCCCATGATACATGTTTTTTCCTTTAAAAGAAAATTAATGTGATTTATGCTTCTTTTTTGTGATTGTGAATGACTGTATTCATCTTTTCAAGCTTGTCCGACTCTTTTTTATTTCATTATTTCATTGCAGGCAGCTGTATGGAGATCATTATTTTAGATCAATCCAAGAATCAGTTAAATACAGGAGCATATTTATGCATATCTCAAATTTGCTACTGCCTCAAAAGTGCTTTTCCATTTCAAATACCCTATAAGTTATCTAGATTTTTCTTGTTATCTACAGCCATTACCATAGTAGCTATTTCTGTAAATTTGATGCAGAGGGATGAGGGGAAGAAAGAACCAGAACATCTCAGGTATGCATAGGTAAATCTCTCAAGCTTTATTTCATCAATTTCTCATATTTTCCCTTTCTTTTGTTTCATCAGAATTCCATGTGAATTTATTTTCTTTAAAAAAACTTCTGTGTTTTTCCCACATATATTCACACATTTCTTTATATTAAAAGTGTATTGAGCCACAGAAATTATACAGAAGGAGAACATAATTTTGGAAATCATTATAATGCTGCTACCACCACCACTGTTAGGTAATCCTTTCAAATGGGATTCAGATGTAGTTATAGCACTGATATAGCACTGATTGTGCTTAACAAAGAGTTTTGGCCAGTTTGAGATGGGGCTGTGCTTTCATCCCACTCCTATTTAACTTCTACATGAAATGCCCAATGAAGTAATCCATAGATATGGGATTCAGTATCATCAATATGCTGATGATTCCCAATTATACAGCTCTGTCCCTGATTTGGTGATCCCACCAAAGATCTTTCTTAGAGACTTTGAGAGCCTGGAGAGGAAAGAACAGGCTTCAGCTCAATCCTAGTGACTGTGCATTTGAGGCCTCCTCAGATCCCAAGATTTTTCATATTTAGGTTGCACTTTCCCGTAAATAACTGATGCATAGTTTGGTGATCCTTCTAGACTCACAGCTCCTGCTCAAATATAGCTAACAGCCAAATCCAAATGAGATTTTGCAGAGATTCATCTTGTGTGCCAACTGCATCCATTCCTGGATCAGGAGGCCATTCTCACAGTAACTGATGCCTCAGTCACCTTCCATTTGTATTGCTGTCATGCATTGCAACCTGGGCTGCTGTAATTGATCCAGAAAGCAGCAGCATAAACAAATTTCAGATTCAGATACATCATTGGCCAAGTAATTTGACTCTGCTACAGCAGCTCTCAGTATACTTGCAAGACAGCAGTACATAAAATAATAATATCAACAAATAAACAAAATTATGTATTCAACAGTAAAGTGTGCATCCAAAGTATGCAGCCAATAGAAGAAGAATGTAGTAAAATGTTTTTATTTACTAATAAAAATATATTTACAAAATATAGTAAATTTCATGTAATACCGCTGTACTGGCTTTCAGTAAGTTTTTGGGTGCAAATTCAAGATGCTGGTTATCACTTTTACGTGGTATAGGATGACTCTAACACATCTCCAACTCTTTGTGTTTGCCCACCAAAACTGACAGAGTTTGCATGTTTCAGATCCCTTCCATCAAGTGGCATTATCTTTCTGGTCATAGGAGTCATGTCTTCTCTGTTAGAGCATTTGTCCTGTAGGACAACATCCCTCTGGAGATCCAGATGGCCCAGTCTCTATTAGCTTTTCATAAGCTACTAAGATTTGTCTGTTCCTCAGGCATTTGCATCCAGAGGTTAAATAAACTCTCCTAATTGATCTGCTGTTGCTATTTTTATTGATTGAAAAATGATATTTAGATCTTGGACAGGTGTTAGGTTGATTGTTTTGATTGCTCTTTGAGTTTTATAATTATTTTTATTTGGATTGTTCTCAGGGTTTAATCCTTGTATTCTCCCCAGAAACACTGCTGTGAAATGGGTGGCCATATAAATTGTTCAAACAAATGAACTTGCTTTATTTATCTGGTTTCTGAAAGACAACATCATTGTTGTACTCTGTGCTTTTAGATGCTCCTGGAACCTGCATGAATGCACATTCCTGTCCTTCAGGACCAACTGTTTCTGATTACATGAAATTTTGGGAATTATTTTTAAGGATGTGGATTGGATGACTAGAAAATTTGGGAATTATATTTAAGGATGTGGATTGGATGACTAGATAATATAATTAAGACTATAGCATATTCTCATTGTGCCTAAAGTAAACATTCTTAGTTCACAGTCCTTCTAATTTATCACATCTTCTAATTTATCACTCATCTATATGAATGTTATAAAATTATGAACAGTTTTTAAATATATTCTGTATCCTCCTGCATGGTGCTTTGTTGGCTGTTTTCATTTGAAGTGCAGAGAAGCTGGGAAGCAGAATCAGGAAAGCTGAGAATTAAGAATGGAAAAGCAATTGAATAATTTTGTCCTAGAATGACAATGAGCCAAGGACAAGCTGAGCTGGAGGCAAAGCTCACAACCTTGCAGCTCTGGGTGCAAAAAAAATCTCAGCCCAGCTGTGCACAACATGCAGTGCACAGAGCTTGCCTTGGCAAGCGTTAGGATCTTTGCCTGCAGAGCCATAAAAGACACAGAAATATGTTTCACTGAGTTTTGCTTCGGTATGAGTGTGCCAAATATAGTGCATCTATAGCTTCTGGATCTGTGCCCTCTAAAGAAGGTGGGCTGGATCCTGCTCATTGCTGCTTAGTTCCACAAAAATGTCTGTCCTTCCCTTGGATTGTGACTTTAGCTCAACAGTTGTTTACTCACAACGTAAGTGAATAGCATAAGGAAAGGAGGCAAATTTTCTTCTTCCCCAAATACTGAGTTTGGCTTTAGTCCTTTGGATTCCTTGTTTTAATCAGCAAACCAAAAAAAAAAAAATCAGTATTTACCTCTTTTTTCACCTGAATAATTTGTATGTAACTGCCATGCTAAGTGTACTTTCAGATCAAGAGCATTCATCTTAAAAGAAGCGTCGAGACTTAAGTCAGTTAATAAATTGTGTGAAATGCTGGTTTGATTAAAACTGGCCTGTGTATAAATAGTTCAGATGTCAGCCTTGTTATTTTTTTCATTGTTCCTTTATTCAAGATTTAATGCTTTCCAATTAATGAATTATTTTCTCTTTTTCTGGTGGTTTGTTTCTCAATCTCTCCTCAGTCTTGCTATCCTCAAAAAAACTTTCTCAGCTTCTATTCTTCCCTCACAGCACATCACAAGGGATGCTTCCTTGACAACAAAGACAGAAAAATAACTTCCTGGCCCCATCTTTTATTGCAGAAGGAAGCACAAGTGGAACAGTCTTTTTGTATCATTTTAATTCAGGTCACAAAATAAACCCTGCGCTAAGTCTGTGTTTGTTGCCTACTTTTTTTATGTTAATAGGAACAGGAAAGCTTTGCCACTGTCACTCACAAAGAGATTCACACAATTTTGCGATGGAAAAACTGCTACCTTGCTTGACACAATACCAGTACATCTGGACCTGAGTTTTTGCAGATGTGTGGCATTCACATGTAGATGTCATACTGAGAAATGCTTGAAGAATTCCAGATTAATTGTTCTGAAATGAGGTGACTTATCCTCACATATATCTCAGACTGTTGTGTCGATCAAAACTTAATGATATAATGATCTGTGAGGTTGTGCAGACTGGGAGACTGAAAGAGAGACTTTGGAGGAAAAAATATGAACATATATTTTGAGAATTGGGTTACTTGACAGAATATAGGTTTCAAATATCATTTAAATACATTTTTGAAAAAAATAGATTCACAGATTAAAGTGGAAACAGAAGGAGCAAAGATGAGTAGAAATGATGCACATTAGACAGGGACTGAATCCTCCTTTCTTGTAATGTGAGCATGCTGAACTTTATTTAAAGGTCTGACACAAAGGAGCAAATACCAATACAGGTTCCAAAGAACCGGAAGTATGGTAAAGAAAAATACAAAAAAAAATAAAATAAAAAAGTAATACAGAGACAAAAAAATTAAAATCCATAGATAGGAGATAAAAGACATGGTTAACCAGTTGTTTTAAAATAAAGCCTAATCAATATGGTAAAAGAAGAATAAGGGCCTTTATTTTTATAAAGAAAAGTTCTAAATCAACCTTTTGCCTTGCCTGGGCTGCACTGAGTGAAGAGAAATTGTCTTGGGCCTCATATAAAATATATAATATAATGCATATAAATATTGCTAAAGATCGCATAATACTATTATAAGCTTATGATCTTGTTGGGCCTCATTATGAGCTGTCTGTGGCCCTTGGGCCACAGGCTGGACATGCCTATTCTGAATTATTCATCTGGTCAATCTCTTCTTAACAGAAATAGCAATTGCACAAAACTTGGCTACCTTCCTGGATAATTCAGGAACTGTATCAGCCAAGAGAAATTAAGTTTTCTCTTATCAACCACCCATAAAAATTGAACAGTAAAGGGGATATCAATCTATATGCATGCCTATCTGGAAAGGAAAAAGTAACTACCAGACTCAGTTTGGTTCCATTTGATCGGGGCATATTCTGATCATATATTCATCCTTGATAGGGGCAAGGAGTAAATCTTGCTAAGAAGAGAGCCCTTTGAGGTGACATGCTCAAGATGTTTGTTAGGTACTTCACTAGAACAAATGATCAATAGGCAAAGACTCCTCCATGAGAGGAGTACACCACCCCAATCTCTATAGAAGTCAGTGTCACAGACATACTGTTTCAGTTCTGTATTAGTTCCTTCCAGCCCTAGAGAGATTATTCAATGTTCTGAGAAGCCATGCTGACAGAAGGCTAGATCAATGCCCTTTCTTCAGGTTGAGCAGCAATTACCAAAGCACTTCACTGCGATCTATCCATGGAGTTCAAGCTCAGCAACAATATACGTGTGAGCCTCATCTATGTATATTTGCATGTGCCTAGACTGTGTGTATGGATGCTTTGCAATGATATTAAACATGCAGCATTTGAGGCATGACCAGGTTCTGCATCTGCTCTGAAGACTTAACATTAGAACCTCCATATCTGGGTTGAAAAAATCTGGATGGTGATGTGACTACACACGAGACAATTTTCTGTACTTTTTTGTGATGCTGAGAAGGATTGAAGGGAATAGGAGAAGGGGATGGCAGAGGATGAGATGGAGAGACAGCACAGTCAGTGTGATGGGCGTGGGCTTGGGAAGACTCTGGGAGGCAGTGCAGGACAGGGGGGCCTGGATTAATGCAGTCCATGGGGTCGCGAAGAGTCAGACACGACTGCGCGACTGAACAACAAAAAAGTTGTTGTTCAGATTTTTCTAGCTCATCTACAGTTTCCCGAGCATACATGAAGGCATTTGTCAGAACTGCCTTATAGGTGCTTTAGGAAACATTTCCTCACTAATGATTTAGAGCATCTTCTAGTGTCACCAGCCATCACCCAGCCCTCACTGAGATGAGTTAAGTTCTGTCCTTATTACTATTAGGGTGGTTCAATAATGATGGAATAATGCTAGAAGATTATATAAATCCCGAGTGAGCAAATGGCATGAGAAAGAGCTTTTTCTTCTGTAGCAAGCCTTCTTCTGTCATTAGGTCTACCATATCTAGGCGGAAAATATCAGGGTGAAAACTAGACAGCACCAAAGACCTGCATGTTCTGTTTCTTTGCTGCCATCTAATGGTTATCTGAATGTCTGCAATCGTGTGTGCGTGTGAGAGAGAGAGAGAGAGAGAGAGAGTAGTAAATTCACTGAAATCTTCTGATCAGGTGAAAAATGGATACGGAGCCCTTTAAACATTTCTCCTTCTCCCCACTGTATGTTTCATATTTTACAAATATATGTGTCATAACTTAATGAAAATTCTTTTGTTTTACTGGTTTAGTTTTTCACAATGAAAACTACCCAGAAGATACTTCCCTACCTTTGTTTCAACATTTGCATTTTGTGCCACTATGACAAAAACAAACACGAACACAAACAAGATCCTCAAAATTATTTCTTTTGCTCAACGACTAAATAAATCCCCTTTACTACTTCTTCTCCCAAATCCCCCATCTAAGAAATAAACAGTTCAGTAGGGAATACCACTCAAAAAAACTGCTATTATTTTTTATCTGTCTTGACAAGAGGCACATTGGGAAAGAGGGGCAGAATGTGAAGTGAGGAGGGCGCAGAGAGAATATGTCAAACTGAACATACTACCCAAGAACACAGAACATTCCTTTTATTGCAAAGTGCTGGTGGTCTGATTGTTGCTAGGAAACCTGGAAAAGAATTATCAGGGAGACATGAATGCTACAAAATCAGGCACTCCTCAGCTTGTTTACTGCACCGGAGCGGAAGAAACATGGAGGAAGAAATGAAATTGACAACTGAGGCACATATTGCATGGAGTTCAAAAGCATGCAAATGCAAGTCGATAAATAGGTACCATGTTCAGTGGGAAAGGTAACGTCCATGCGCCTTTGGCGTCTAGTCATGCCAACCACATGACCATGGAAGTGTCTTTGGGTGAATGCTGGCTCTTCGGCTTGGAAAGGGAGATATGAGTACCACTTCCTAGAGTTGGTCACAACTGGCAGGAAAGCCTTTATATTTACCTTTTTAGTGGTATACAACAAGAAGAGTATACAACCTTGCATCCTTTGTCATCAAAGCTTCCCAGATCCAGAATGTGTTTAATGGGGATCTCAAACATACAAGTTAAGGACTAATGTGCCAGAGTTCCTGTCCTAGCTTCTGGAACAGATAGGATAAATGTCAAGCCCAAGCCCAAAGACAACATGGTGAAATCCAAATGAGTTCAGTTCTTTGCTTACACCTAATAGACAGTATCTTCTATAACCTTCTGACCTAACAGATATTCCCTGAGAGATTCTAGGGTGTGGCTACTCTGAATCTCTTCCTGCCCTCCCCATGCAATTGGGACTGTGCAGTCCTTTATTCTGGGCTTCTCTCTGGAATGTGCTGCCTCCTCCCTGGGAAATCATGGTGTTCTTGCCAGGATTCGCCATTACTCCTCCAGGTGCACATTCCATTACAATAATCCTGTTCTAGGATAATCCAGACTCCACCAGAAGAAGAGGAAGAGCTCATGGGAAAATCATATCTCAAAAGAAGATCAAAACCATAGGAGAGAGGATTCTGGACTCCAGTTAGTTCTTCCCTTCCTCGTCAAATGGTACATACAGAAATGGTTGATTGTTAGGGTCATTATGCAATTTGGCAGTGATGTAAATATTCCATGGAAATTCCTCTACTGTCAATGAAGATCATAGTTATGTTGTGGTTGAAATAATGCAACAATAGAAAGAGAGATCTTATTTACATAAGATGTGATGAGTCCAGGATGAAGGAAATAGCTGGATGGATTATGTATTTGATTTATACTCCTTCTACCTAGCTACTTTGGCAAATACTAACAAAATCAAATGAACAAAATTAGAACTAAAGAAATCAAAAGCATAAATTAAAAGAAATATTAAAACCACTTAATAATGAAAAATTTGGTGAAAGAGATTCAATTTCTTTGAATTTTAGGAGTGTAGAGACCCAGTGCTATTCCCAAGGGTGGGAATTCTGTGACATGGGAGCAATACCTGAACATGTTCTGTATGTCAGTTCTCTATTTGTCAATTTTCAAGTGGACTGAAGCAGATTATGTACATAGTTCCTTAGTCAGGCCCTGATTTAGTAGGGCTTTAATGATTCCTATTAATTCTTTACATTTAATCTGTTAAGCAATTGACTATTACTGCAATCTTTCCATAGCTTGTATTGATCAGCAATGTGGTTGCTCTATATAACTATCCCAGAAATTGGTCTATATGAGACTGGTCTAATTTTTAGGCATGGTGCAAAATTATTTTTAGTGGAGAGGTATAGACAGTAACAAATGTATATTATTATTATTATTATGTATTAAATTATTCACCACCCAACTCACTGTAAGTGACTCTGGGTGGCTTACAATAAGATCGG
>JANHZU010000952.1:178904-190260 GCA_032468055.1 Acrochordus granulatus
TCTGGCAGAGCTCTCATCTTCATTAGAGCACACAAGCCCCCCAACCACAGCAAGGTGGTGCCTCACTGGGGGGTTGAGTCCAGTTGGGATGCAAATATGAAAGAGCAAGGTTTGCATCACAGCAAGAAAACTCATATTTCATCATTTTTCCATCACCATGGTTAGTAGCAAATAATCCTTAATTGGAAGTTTGAACTCCCCCAAAAAGCAAGCATGTGCTTTCAGGAGAGAAATATGTTTAAATATATTAATATATTCAATATATTTCTATATTTAAAGATGAGAGAGATGATGTTCTAAACTTTTAAAGAAGATACATAGAAAAACAACTGAGAGAAACAGAGACTCTCCCATTCTTTCCTCTAATCAGTAGTTCTGCTCCTTTAGGAATAAACTTTAAGATCAAATAAAAAATTCTTCATGATATGAAATGGTAAGGGATTGAATGGTTGACTCAAAGTCAGGCAGTTGCATCTATTACTTAAGACTGGATTATATTTCTTCACAACTGCACATATGCGACCGTACATGTCTGTCATTCAGAGAAAGTTGCATGGCTGTCCCATTCATACTTCTGTGAATGTGAATGTTCCAGCCAGGAGGCACTTAGACAACAAAGTTTCCTTCTGCCCATCTCCCAGCAGGAATCAGCCGATCAGCATGCAGGATGCACACCTCTACAAAACACACAGCTGAGATATGGGAGTCGTGTATTGACTGTCTATGACCATCTGCAACCTCTGCTTGTCCAAAAACCCCTGCACGGTGTAGATATGCATCAGTGCCTACATGCAGTTGTGGAGAAGAATAAAGCAGCCCATACTGGCAAAGTTTCAACAGCAGTCTCCAACATAATCAGTCTGACCAACAACCCCATTTCTTTACAGCTGTAGTACTATGTCCATTCAGAGAGGTCTTCACTGGCCCTATTGTTTTGTTTTAGTAGTCTATCCCCATCCAACTGCATTACTGCACAGCAATAAGGACATGGCCTGTCTTTGCTACTCCACTAGCTACAAATGACACCACAATCCACTGATTGGAGACAAAAGAACAAAAGCAGAATCACAATGTTTTGGTTGCACAAAACCACTTGAAATGATGCTACTCAAAACTGCAACATTTTCTTCCAAGACTGAAACAAATATAATTTGTTTTGAGCTTGGAACAACTTGAACAACACTTCAACATTTCCAGTGCATATTTGGCAATACCTGACTGACATCATCTGGGGTCAGGAGCTAAACTGATTTGGATCATCTTAATACTTATTCAGAAGATTGAGAATACAAGAGGTATAGCCTGAAGTCAAAAATTCCAGAAGTCATTAGCAAAATATTTCTGTCCTCTGGCTAGGAAAATTGTTATTTATTTCCATGATATCATGAGGACTGGAGATAGGCTTTAAGAAGAATTGATATTTTTTAATATTCAGCATAATTTTACCTATGACATATGAAATACTAAATACCATTGCTTGCAATATCCCAGGCATTTTGTAAATTTTCAGTCCAAAAAGAGCTAAATATGGGGTCCAGTCCCCGAAGAAACCAAGAAGATATCAGAACTTCTTTTTTCATTAGGCTTTCTGTACAGATATCAGTTTAATCTCAATACATTCAACTGAAGTTTAATTATGACTGGCTATGTGGCATTAAGTCTGTGTCATCTCTTAGTGACCAGCTACATGGATTTTCTCTAAGATGCTCTATCCCAACCTGACCCTTGAGGTCTTCCAACAGTGCCCTCCTTATCAATGAAATCAAGTTCATCCAGCTTGCTGCTGGTAATATTCATCTTCTCTTTCCTTCCACCTTCCTAGCGTTATGGATTTCTCAAGGGAATTGGATCTTTGCATAATGTATCAGTTCAGCTACTCTATACAATATTTATGGTATAATTATTCTTCTGGCTTATTAAATGGAGGATCATTTCTCTTCTGCCAACTTAACCAACTTGCTACGTGAAAAACCCCCTGCATATTTCACATTAAAAAAATACAAAATGTTGTCCTTAAAATGATGATGGTGACCAACATAAAGCAAACACCAGCTGTGCCACTGAGACCACTATCAATTCTGTAAACCAAAACATGAAGGTTTTCCATTTAGGTACCCAAACAGGGTGCAAAGACATCAAATGATGACACACACGCCATAACACCATGAAGCAGCTTCTTTACTTCTATCAGGTGATGTGACACAAAGGTTAATTTACAATTGTACCAGTATTTGGATGTCAGTATAGTTTGTCATGGAGCACTTTTTTCCTACAGTATACATTTAAGGAGTTGACAAAAGTTGTTCCAAAAGCCTTTTTACACTGTGTGAAGCAGATATGCTAATTAAAATTGTCAGTTGGTGATCAATCAGTTCTCATTGCCTAAGTCTTCTGGCATGCCAGCATCTGAGTTTTCTTAAGGTTACTCATAACATGGTGCTCAGCATGATTTCACTGAGCAACCATCCTATAACTACTGTCAGTTTGACAACCTTGTGAAATCATTTTAAGCCTCAGAAGAAAAGGTTGCTGTAGCAAAAAATATGATATTATGGATGCTGGGCTGCAATTTAAATTAGTAAGATAAATAATGCAGCTCCTTGCAGACTATTCCTTAGGCAAGTTCTGGCTGGCTTGGCCTCTGAATAATATATTACATGATTAGTATGAAAATATCTGATCAATGAACATCGACAAAACTTTAACCACAAAGTCCATAGAATCTTCTTGATTAATATCTAGTCAAGATCATGTATGCTTCAGCTGTAGAAGTAAACCCTCTGAGATTCATGTGTGTTCTCTCATGACTATCTTCTATTTTGTGGTTTTTCTCACCCTGATTCCCTGGGAAAACCTCAATCCTCATCTTAATCAGAGCAGTAGGAACATCAAGTTTGGAGAGGTAGGAGCAATTAACCTCTGGCACCTCTATTCACTCTCTGCATTGTATGTGAGCTCAGACCTATCTGCCAACAGAGCACTAATGATGCTCAGCCTTGCTTCTCCTTTCCTGTGAGCTCAGGACTCAATATCTTTAACACTTCTGTGTATCTCCAGACTATAAAAACTAGATTGGGGGGAGAAACTGAAACTGAATTTTAGTAAGACAGAATTGTAACTGAAACCCAAGGCTGGATTTCAGGTTTCAGCAGACTCCTGTGATTGATGTGGTTGGAGTCTTTCTTAAGGAGCAGGTGCATTTTCCTGGATGCAGAATTGATAATGGACAGTCCCATTATATATTTATGGCAGATGGAGCCTCTTACTAGCTTTGGTTGTTAACTCAGCTTCACTTGGAATTGGAGGATAAAGACTTGGCTTCAGTGATAATGTAATGATAACCTCAGTGTTGGATACTGCTGTGATCTCTTAAGGGGACAGCCCTTGAAGATGACCTGGAAATTGTCCAAGTGTTAGAGTATAACTTTAAATTGGACTTCTCAGAAGTCATAACTCTTTTACAACAGCTGGTGTCAGGGTCTTTGCAAGTTCATGTTAGGGAGTTCTCTTTAAGTACAAAATCTTACATTTAAAATTTATTTACAAGCTTGCCTAATCCCAGATGGTCCTCTTCTTGCTCTAAAGGGTTCACCCCACCCTAGATACATCTTACATCATGGGATCTATATGGTAGAACAAATCATACTGAGGTTGAGACTAATACTTTTTTCACTACAGTCCAGAATGAGATCAAAATATTTATTTTTACCTTACACATTAACTGTTTTTAATGCTGATTTCATTTTTTTAAAAAACCCACCTAATTCTTATATTTATTTGTATTTACTCAGAGCCATTCAAAAGTGGGCAGAATATACAGATTTTTTGAAATTTCTTTTCTGCCTTTTTCATATATAAGTCAAGGCAGTGAACACACTCATGCTCCTTTCTCCTCCTGTTTTCCCCACAACAACAACCCTGTGAAGTGGGATGGGCTGAGAGAGAGTGACTGGCCAAAAGCAACCCAGCTGGATTTCATGTCTTAGGTGGACTAGAACTCATCGTCTTCTGATTTCTAGGACAGTACTTTAACCACTACACTAAACTGGCTTTCAGTTTTGTTTTTAATTTGTTACGAATGTACATATGCTAGTGAAAATGCTCTTTCTTTGATGTAGGTCAAGATAAACTGAGTGGAATGGAATGGAGCAAAAGCAATTGCTTCTTTGTAAGATCAAGGAATAATCAAAATAAATCTTGCTTTGTGTGTGTGTGTGTATGCATGCCTTTGAGTCAGTCTTGACATCTTGACTAGTCCCTGCAGTTTTCTTCGCAAGTTTTTTTTTTCCAATGTTTTGCTCTTGCCTCCTTCCTAGGGCTGTGAGAGAGTGACTGGCCCAAGGTTACCCATCTGGTTTTGTGCTAATGATGGGAGAACTCCTGGTTTCTAGCCTGGTTCTTTATAAATCCTGGCTATTGGAAGAAGAAAGTCTTGTCTTCCTTTACAATTTCAAAGCAGGAAAAAGGGATATTAAATATCTGTAAACACTTGAGCAACATTTGCATATCTTTGTGGTACATGTAAATCTAATGACTTACTAAGACCAGTAGTTTCTAACCCATGTTTGATGGGAAAAGGGTTCTTGCAATTTTTTTGCCCACCAAAACATTTTTCCTACCAGTGAGTTTTCTATACCACTAAATTGCCAGTGCATAAGTACCAACACTGTAATTCTAATAAAGATCATAATACAGTGTATCTTTGCATATTCATGTAACTGAGTCATTAACTAATGAAAGTTTGTAGATCAACCCTGGGCAAATTAATCTGTTGTCATTAATATTGTTTGAATGTTAGCAAATTGTTCAATTTGAGCTTGCTGTATGCAGATGATACAGTAATTTTGTCTGTCTCCCACATGGGAATGTGAAGGACATTGAGGCCATTGGCTTCCTTTTGCCTAAGAGTAGAAGTTGTAGTTAATTATTAAAAATAAATAAATAAAGTTCTACTCTTTGTATTACATAACAATAAAATGCATAAACAGCAAATTAATAAGACTCCAAAACTGCAGAAACGTACTTATAAATATCTTGAGATGCACTTCCAGGCTTCCTTATGTTGGAGCACACATTTCTCTTATGAGGCAAGTGTTGCCCAAAGTACAGTGTCTGCAGCTGTCCTAACACCCTTCCATTCAAAAGGGAACATTTTATTCCTGCAGCTTGCAAGTATTTCTTGCTAAGGTTGTTTCTCAGCTTATATATCATGTTCAGATCTGCATTTTTACAAAGTTTACTACCTTGGAAACGGTCCAGTTCAAATTTATAAGAGCTATACTTGCAGTTCTAAGATGCAGCAAAATGCTATCTTAGAGACAGGTTTGGTTTCTGTAGATGTCAGAGCCTAGTTCTATCTCCTACATTTTTGGTTAAAGAATTTTTTTCCCTCTAAGTTTGGCTCCACTGGTTCTCAGAGACCATTTAAAATCAACCTGGCTAACAAGAGCTCATAGCAAACTTAAGTCTCTCTTTGGAAAGCTTCTGTTCATTAGGGTCTGAAAGTGACAGAAATCATCTCAAGCAATGTACAGTATCTGTGATATTGATTTTCAAATCAGTCTAAGTCTACTATCTATCCCCATGCTTCATGGACTTTCTCAAATGGGCTTGTGCTATTATCTTATCTCTCTTCATTCTAATTTTGAAATGTTGCTGGCCTTCACCTTGGCCAAGATGGGTGCACTATCCTCTGCAATCCTGTGGGTATAGTATAAAAACATTCCTCTTCAGCAGCATGTATGCTGCTAGCCAAAGATGACTTGGTAAAATCCCTAAGCTAATTGCTCCTTTGCTGCACTTTTTACAGGAAATCTTGGAAGACATTAATCTATCCCATCTTAAAGAACTACTTTGGTGGACAGCATTGTACTCATGTGTCACTTCTATCCAGTTGAGTTCAGTTCTTTATTTGCTTACACCTAACAGGCAGAATCTCACCAGACTAAAACTATAAACTTCTGACCTAATAGATATACCCTGGGAGATTCTGGGGTATGGATATCCTGAATCTCTTCTTCTCTCCTTCAGGCAGTTCAGGACTGTGCACTCCCTTATTCTGGGATCCTCTCTGGAATGTGCTGCCTCCACTTTGGGAAATTGCTGTGCTCCTGCAGAGATTCCTTCCCCGACTTCTTCTTCAGCTGTATCTTTCATCACACTTCTTCTAACTGACCAAGACCCTCACATATCTTTCCAGGTTGCCTGATTTGGGGGCACTGTTTTTGCCCTCCATCCTACCTATGACTATTTGTAGATCAATACAAATGTTGGTGATTGCCACTGTTCTCTCTATTAATGTTGCTTTATTATTTGAAGTAATTTTATTGTATTTTATGTCTAATTTCTAGTTTTATTAATCATTTTAGAATTATGTATTTTTAATGTGGTGTTTTCTGACCTAAAGATCACAATAAAGGTTTTGGTTTGATATTTTTTCCATTTTTTGGCAGGCATAAAGCTTTTGGACTTTTATTATTAGTGGCAGGCAAAAAAGAAACACAAGCTAAAGAAAGAAATTCTTCTCTGCAAGGAAACCATTTTTTCCCCTGAAAATCTACTCATTCTTTAATGTTCTTAGAGAGGTTTATACCTGTAAAATTTATGGAAATGTTGACTTCTTTTGCAGTGTTACCACATATGGACAGCAAAAATTCAGATAAACAGTGAATTCAGATAAGCAGTAAATGGAAGCCAAATGTTAGCAGTCATTTTGATTTTTTCACCCTGATGCTGATGGTGGTTTCTAACTTCTTAAAATAAGATTTTTTAATATTAGAATTGCTTTTTCTTAATCTCTTTTTATCTGGTGATGTTTTCTTAGAGATTATTTTTCCCTTTGACATTGTGAGCCATCTTGATGACTTGTAGAATTCACCAGCCTGTAATTAATTCCTCAGGGGGAAAAAAAACTGTTTTTAAAACCAGACAGTTGAAATCTTTCATGAAATTCTCTGGATCAAGTGAGTGGGTGACATTTTTTACACCAAGAATGATACCCGAGGACAACTGAGGATAATTCAATGGTTTGAGGACTAAATGGAAAAGATTTTGCAAAGTGGGTGAAGTCACATCACATATCTGACAAGGGATGGATTTTTCTATTTCTGGGATTATTTTTGTTGTTGTTATAAAATATTATGCTATTTGGAGTTGTGTAGCAGGTTTCATGTCATCCCTGTCTCAAAATGTAAGGAAAACAAAATTTGGTAGTACAGTCTGGGAGGGGTTTATGGGCTGCAAAAAAGAATAGGGGTGCTATAAGTTGCCCACTAGTTCTCCAGAAATGTAACAGATTGATTTAATAACATAGTTAAACCAAAGCCACACTCTACAATCATATTTAGCAAATAGTTAGCATCTTGAATAATGTTGATTATTTATTTACCATAATCACCCTTTGTAATGACTCTAGGCGGCTTATATTCATGAAAATTACAAAAACAATCAAAACAAAACAGCAGTAGAAGATCATATCACCATATCCCTCAAACCTCACCCTGCAGCTGCATCCTACAGCTCTGTGGAGGATGTACAGTCTTAATGGATTCCAGGAATGACAGCAGAGAAAATGCTATCTTAACTTCAGGATGCAGAACTGAGCTGAAAATTATATAGCATTCCAGGGTAAAGAAGCTATAATCAGGAAATGTGCTTCTGGGTTCCCGTCCCATTAAGATTTCCAGCACGGAATCTTTCAGCCATATTGGGTGGACAGATTCTACTTGAAGCAGATAATTCCAAATATAGTGATGACTTTAAAGCTTATTACTTTGAATATAGACCTGGAAGCCAACTGGCAACCAATGCAGTCCCCAAAACATTGGTGCTATTATTTTATGATAGCACTTGTCTGTTGTACATTTTGAACTAGCTGTAACATCTTCAAGGGTCATCCCACTTAAAGGAAGTTGCAGTCATCCAACTGTGACGTGATAAAGCTGTCTGTTATCATTGAAGGTATTTTCTGAGTTTCTACTAGTTCTCCAGCTAAAACTGCCCAATAGTTTCTGATTAATTCAGCAGGAGTAACGAGTCCAAGATTGCTTACCTTCTCCTTTAGGAGACAGCGCTAGCCAGTTCAAAGCTAAGGGCGGCACTCAACCTTTGAGTCAAAACATTTATGAACAAGCAATACCTACTCTGACTGAGTTCATTTTCAGTATGTTTCACAGCATCTAGTCTCTCACAGATAAAATGCAATGGAGTTTCAAATTAATGGTTATTAACAATATCATTAACAAATATGAGTAGATTTGGAAAAAGAATATAATTTAATGCACTAAGTAATCACATTTTCTAACTTCATATTTTCAAAGAGTATATTACCAATAATTATCCATTAAAATGATGGCTGAATGGATATATTTCCATGTAATGATTTTTTGTGATTTTTTAATATAATCCTTTTCTTTTAAAAAAAAGCACTTAACTTGAAATATGTTAATATTTCAAGCTTTGGAAAAGACAACAAAAATCCTGTTATAACAGATGGCTTTTTAAAAATGATGCCCTAATGCACCATTTCTGTTTCTCTTCTGTCTAGTCACTTTAACAGGAAAAATAAATGTTGTAAGGAATCTACCAGTTGGTTTGTCAAATGAACATCGAGCTCATCAAGTTAGGATGTCAAGCCAAAACATTTTTTCACACTGACCTTCTTCTAGATATCAGATTAAGATATGTTGTTGGCAGGTTTTTTTCCATCATGGAAGCTTGACCAATCAAAATTAATTTCTATTAGATATGCTTATCCCTTGGGGAATTATGCTATTTAGATTACACTGTTTTAAAAATATAATTCTAAAAAACAGGATCATCACAAATAACTAGTTTTCCTTTGGAAATTTTTGGGTTAATTCTTGAATCAGTCATTTCCAATTAGGGATCGCTTTGCTGAAATGCAGTTCTCCCTTAGCCATGCAAGAAAAGGTGAAGATGCCTCATCAAATTCTACTCCTGGTGATTTGATGGACACATCAATTTAGTTTTCTTGGCAATAATGCAAAAGTAATTTGCTGTTGTCTTCTGAATTTTTTTTCAACTTCCCAGTATTTCTTGATGTTTACTAATACAATTAAACTGGCTAAATTTTTTGAGATCAGATCAAGACAGCTAGGTACTATCAGAGGTGATCTACAAGGAGGTTGAGAAACCTTTAATAAAAGGTAAAGGTTTCCCCTTTCAATCATGTCCAACTCTAGGGACAGTGCTCATCTCTGTTTCATAGCCAAAAAGCCAGCATTGTATGAAGACATTTCTTTGGTCATGTGGCCAACATGACTTATATGCCAAGGTGCACAGAACACTGTTACCTACCCACCAATTTAGGCTGCATCTGTTTATCTGCTTGCATTTTGCATGCTTTTGAACTGCTAGGTTGGCAGGAGCTGGCGTGAATAGTGGGAGTTTACCCTGTTACACTTGGGTCTCAAACTGCCGAGCTGCTGACCTTCCAGCTGACAAGCCCAGTGTCTTAACCACTAGGCCACCACACCCCTGAGAAACACTTAACCTGTACCTGCAAACTAAGGGGTGTCTAGATTCCTCACATTCCTTAGGACACAGTGGTTGAATGAGGGGGTTTTTTTGAATGAAGCTTAAACCTGGCTATTAATCTGTGCCACAATTAGCTTCCATTTCATTTTTATTCCCCTAACTTTAGCTGACAGAGTGTTTTATTTGTCTACATCTCAAAGTAAAACTACAAACCAAAGATCTGGGAAGTCAGCCACTTTCTTCTATTAACACAATTAAGCTTAAGAATGAAAAAGATAGAGTCTTACTGACTCAGGACAATGTACCATTCAGTCCAATATCCTGGAGGAGAGAAGTCATGGCTGTAAAACTGTGATTTAACACTTCAAGTTGAAATATTGTACAATACCCTATAAAATGAAAGATGTCGAGCCTTTTTTTTCATCCCCTTGAAATCTCCACTCAGAAAAGCTTGATAAAATTTTAAATGTATGCAAATTTTAAATTGGTTTTGCAGAAAGAAGCCAGATTTTGCTTTTTAAAACAACACAAAAACAAAACTGTTCATTTCCAATATAAAGGTTGAATTAGATTGTTAAACAAAATAGAAATATATTTTGTTTAATAATATAGGATAGGTTCAAAGGGCATTTTAAATATGATAAAGGTTTCTACATTTGTTTTGTTTTATTGATTGTCAGTATGTCATGAGCTTCTTTTGCCAACTGCATCAGATACAACTGTGGGACAGGCTGCTACTCTTCACAAGCTCAGCACAGCTGTAGCAACTCATGACTAGTTTGAATGCTGTCCAGATCACAGCCATAATGCTGTGCATTGTTAATATTATTTTCTTTTTCATTTAATGGGATTTTATGAATTGCTCCATTTATTAAGTAGCATATTTGATTGAAAACTGGTATTTCAGTATGCACACAAACGTCTACCCATTGCATTTTTATTTCATGCTTTCATCTTCAGCTAAATAACATTCTGTTTACAAATAGAGTCATCCTTAAAGAGGATTAATTCCAGAGCTGCAGACCCTTTTCAAAACAGGTACAACAGTGCCTGCGCTAAAGGCTATAGGCCACATGGGACCTTCCTCTGGTAATGGCAGGTAGCAGCTATTTTTCTCTACAGAAAAATAGTCCCAGTATGACTGTACTTTGCCAGAAGCAAGCCAGTGACTGTAAACTGCTTGCAGCTGTTTGGAAGCAAAACTCAATGGCTGTAATAATATGTAGAAATTTCTTGGGAGACCAGGTGAAGAGACACTACCTAGGGAACAGTCAGATAAGAGTGAACATGGCCCACAACTGCATGGTGGACAACGCAAGAGGATTAGGAGGGGAGGGACCTTCACTAAGTTATCCAGCTGTAAAGGAGACACTGGGAGAATTATACTTTCAGACTTGCAAGATTCTGTTAATGTAGCTTTACAACAAAGTAGAATTAGCTTGTCTGGCCATGTTTCCTGTCTAGTCTGCTTGGGAAGGCTGACAATGGCATAGGCCATGCTTTACACAGAAAAGATTCTAGGTTCAATTCTTGCCATTTACAGGTATATTTGAGATAAACTCTAATCAGACTCTTTGGAGAACCACAATAAATCAGTCTATATAAAACTGAGCTGGGTATCTAGAAATAGTACTTACTTCTTAGTTGAAATGGTTAAAATCATAAAAACATAGAGGAGGGACTTGCTGTTTAGACCTCTGGGTTCAATTCCTTGCTAAGTCCATGAATTCAAATTAAAGTATCCCAGGCTTCCATTTGAATGGGTCCCATACAGTGGGGCAAAAAAAGTATTTAGTCAGCCACCAATTGTGCAAATTCTCCCACTTAAAAAGATGAGAGAGGCCTGTAATTGTCATCA
>JANHZU010000952.1:248294-262315 GCA_032468055.1 Acrochordus granulatus
AGGCCTGAAGGACTGTACTGCTGATACTGTGTTGCTGAGTATGGTAAGGTGGGGAGGGAAGGAAATAGGTGGACTCTTCCTAAAATCCACGATCATTTCCACAGTTTTGAGTGTACTCAGCTGTAAGTTGTTTTGACTGTCTCACAGGGCCAACTGTTCAACTTCCCCTCTATACGCATACTCATCTCCATCTCTAATGAATTTTGATGAGGAATCTCCAAAGATGCAATTATTACTGTAGAGGGGAAAAGTAGTGGAGAGAGCACGCATCTCTTAGAAGTGCCAGTACTGATTGTCCAAGTACTGGATGTAATTTTCCCCAGCCTCACCTGTTACTTCCTGTCTGTCAGAAAGCTGGTTATCCACTTAGAGATATGGGCAGGAACAGAGAGCTGGGTCAGTTTGTAGTGAAGAATATCTGGGATGATTGTGTTAAACACCGAGCTGATGTCCAGAAAATGACCTTTGCATAGGTCCTTGGAGAGTCAAGATGTTGCAGGATATAATGCAGTGGCATATTGACTGCATCATCTGCTGACCTGTTTGCCCAACAGGCAAACTGAGGAGGGTCCAACGGAGATCTGTGATGACCTTCATATGGATCAGCACCAGCCTCTCAAAGGTCTTCATGACTATAGATGTTAAAGCAATGGGTCCCACTGATGGAGGCATTCTTAGGAATGGGGATCATGGTAGAATGTTTGAAGCATGAAGGAATATAGCAGAGATCCAGGGATCTATCGAAAATCTATGTGAAGATAGGGGACAATTGTGCTGCACAGGTTTTCAGGCAGGAAGGGGTCATGCCATCTGGGCTAAGTCCTTTTGTGATGTTTTGTTTTTGAAGGAGACTTTGTACATCTTTTTCTAGAATCACCAAAGGAGGGGTAGGGACCAGGAGAGCCCAGAAGGAGGCATGGATGTGGTTATAGAGGAAACAACTGCTGTTAATGTGATTGAGGTGGAATTATTAGCATTAATAAACAGTGGTTGTTTCTCAAACCTGCAGTAGAACACATTCAGGTCTTCTGCTAGAAAGGAGTGAGATAAAGAGAGCAAACCTCACTCCCCTCTAGCACTGATGATATTACCTAGTTTGGTAATGAAACACCTGCAGAAAAACATCCAAGCTCGGAGAGCACCAAAGACTCCATAGCTCTCCTTCTGAGTCTTGATGGAATGGTATGAAAGGATATGGATCCAATAAGTAATGTTTGTATATTATATATGTTACTATTAGAAGGATCAGATTTTACTAGTATGAAGATACACAGTGGTAATTGCAATAGTTTATTGAACAAAAGCTTTCTGATGTAAGAATTATAACTGTAATATTCCTTTTATCTTCTTTTTTCTAGATATCTTAAGTGAAGAAGAATTTATACTGCAGAAACATAAACTAAAGAAACTTAAGGAGAAAATCAGAAAAGAGAAAACATAAAAAGATAGAAGAAAAATGAAAAACAGCAAAAGTCAAAGAAAAAGAAAAGAAAAACAACTAAAGCAGTGACTTCTCATCTTCTTTGCAGTAGTTACAAACATGGTTACTATTGTTTCTGCCCTCCCAAATGACATAACATGGTTCCCTTTTTCTCATAAAACAACCCTTTCACATCACTGAATCCCATAATCATTTTTGCCCATTTGTAGCAAAGGCGGTTTCCCGTCTTTATAAAAGTGGTTGTTATTCTTTCCCTAATCAAACAGGTCAGTTTAGCCATTTCAGCGCGCTCTATTGACCCCAAGTGTGGTAATTTCTGTACTTTTCCATCTTTGTGTGTATAGATGCCTCTCTGCAGATACCATATATAAAACCAATTGTCCATGAGTCTTTTCTAGTTGGCTATCCATAAATCCTAGTTTAAAAAAACCCCTCTGGTTTCAACTGAATATTAAATGTTAAAATTCTCTGCATCATTGCATGTATTTGTATCCAGTATCTTTTGGCTTTTTTACAAGTTCCCTTTTATCTTTCTGCAGTGCAACAAATCAAAAATATATAATCGGTTGATGTTGCATTCCGGGTTTTCTCTCCCACAGTCCATTGGTGAGAATCCCGTGATCACTGTAGTGCATTTCAATAAAAATATATAGTTAGTTGCATCTCTCTCCAATTGTTTTGGCTTCTTATTCAGAGTGAGCATTTTTCCCAATACATGTCCTTCAACACTATGATGTTATTGTCCTTCAAAAGTATCCTGCTTACTGGCTGTTTCAAAAAGTTAAATACCCGTCTGTTTCTCAAGGAGGAATTAATACATTTTCTATGAGTCAGAGCTCAATTTCTGATCCACCTCACAGACAGCAATTCTTTCTGCTACCTGCAAACTTCTTTTTGGGAGAAGATGAGGAAGGTTTCACTTCTTCCCTTTTCAAGAAATAAAAACAGAACCTTCCTCATGTAGAGCTTTGTGCATACATCAGCGCACTGAAAAGGTTGTATTTGGGGATGGGAACTGTCTTGTACAACAATCAGACTCCAAGTGAGTTTAAAACACAGGAGAAAGGTGACTTTTTCTGACAATATCCATTCGATCTGCTGGCTCACATTTACAGACAGGCTGTTAGAGTTGCGCATTGGAGTTGGCTTGTCACTTGATAGCAAAAGAAAATTATTTTCAGCATGACCTCACGCTGGCCTTTATGGGTCAACTTTCAGGCCTGCTTATTACAAGTTGAATGAAATTTTATATTAAATTGGAGCTGAACTTTTCAAGAATGTTGACATTTTGAATTTGAAAATTTTCGGAGCTCAATCAAGCTGGGCCCCTCAGTTGAAATACCACTTGTGGCGATTATTAGGGACTTACAAGAGGGACACATGATGAGCTTTTGACAGCAGAAAAACCCATTCAAACAGGTACTTTCAATGGATTCTTTGTACATAACGATTTGAGATTTGCTTTATTAAAGCATTTAATTGGTAGTATAAACAGGAATTCAGATGTCTTGTTTTATTATACTAGAATATTTTTTTCCAACATTCACACAGAATCCAAGTTCATGTTAAAAAACGGCAGTTGCGAACAGTAACTTCTCTCAATTTTAGTGTATGTATACAACCCAACACATCTGAGCATTGCTTGCAAAATCCCAAGGCACACACAGTGTGTGATCCTAAGTTGAAAAGTGGTCCACAAAGGGGCCTTAAAAGAACATAAAATTGCAGAGCTATGGCAACCACAGGACTCTTCCAATACACCAAAAAAAAAAAAAAAACCCACCAGTGAGATTGTTCTGCTCTTGAATTTAGAGCACCATCTAGCTGAGGTGGGGTGCAAGTCTAGTCAGGTCATGACTTTCCAACTACTTTTTTAAGCTCAGTCACACCCACATCAGTAGTGTTAATAAGTAAATTGTCCTCTATTTGCATTTAGCCAAAGGCCACTGAAGTTAAGTTCAAATGAAATAAAACAATCATTAAAAATTGAACAGCAGCACTTTGAAAATGTGTTTTAAAAACCCAGCTGCAACATTTTCTTGTAGCTTGGGCAGACGGTGCACCCATAGAAGTTATATTTGAACAAATATAATTTAAAAGTCCACATTTATAACTCTGGATGATTTATCATAATGCTGCCTTAAAGTAACAAACCAAAACTTCTCTCTTGGATCCTTGTACGATAGGCCATGTATGGGATAAAGGATAGTATGTTCTATCACTTGCAGCTGAACACATGGATGCTTTCTTCCAGATAAATATTAAAATGCCACCCTGTGTCACATGCATGCACTCCAAGCTTTGGCTTATGATCACTCACATATAATGTATTCACATTCACAGCCCTGGAAACCAGCAATGTTTTCAACCAAACACTGAGGCACAACTGGTTCTTTAAAATACAGGGAGACCCAGTGAATTTAAAATAACAGCAGCATTTTTCTGGTTACAAAATATATACAATATTTGGTCTCTCATTCTTACAAATGCATTCACACTTAGACAAATGTTACCCAACTAGGCTGGCAAGGCACTGGCAGAGGGATAGGAGCCACTAAGTCTGGATCTCAAAGTGACTCAAAAGTGGGCAGGCTTCAGGACCCCTTTTATATCCCCAAAGTCTTTGCTTTGATAATTCACATGACTGACAGCATTGATGTGAATTGGGGAGAGGTTTTTCCATGCGCTTAGGGAAAGGGGAGAGGTTTTCCCATGTGCTCAGGCCCTAAATTCCTTGTGGGGTTTAGATGATATTTTTCCTTTGTTCCCTTAATGAATTAGTTCCTTCCTTCCTTCTTGACAAGACCTTTATGATTCCTTTTGATCCACTTCTGCTTACATGCTTGCTTAATCTTTAGGCATCACAGCCTCAGCCTCGTCTCACACCTGTGCAGCTCTTTTATTCACACGTGAGAAAAGCACACAGGAAAGAGCATTCTATCCAAGGAAACAAGAGAAATAATGTTACAAACGGCCTCCCCATTGTCTCTCCCTATGTCTTTCTGACCACTGTTATCAATTGCTATTTAAAGGTCTTTCCAACAGGTACACTTGATGAAACCAAAGAAATACCAAAGAAAAACCAAAGGAAAGAGTATTAGATATGTTTGCCACCTTGAGTTGTTTACAAAAAATAATAAAAGCGAGATAGAAAACAAACACATAAAATATGTCATGTATGTTGGAGAGATGGAGAGCAACCTATCCCAATCTCAGCACTAGGAAGCACTACACAGCATCTAAGAGAAGACAATATCTGTAGCTCAGGACTGAGGTGTGGAGTTCTTGGTGCTCTGGGCTTAGTTGTTTGCTTACAGACATTTCATTGTGCACTGATGATCATACCTAGTTGGGTAATGAAACACCTTCAAGCAAACAACCAAGCTGAGAGAGTCCAAAGAACTCCATTAGACAGCTTCCTGCACCCTGGCATACTTCATGAAAGACAAAGAGGCATCAAGTAATGTGGCTCCTATGTGCAAAATCATGGAAATTTCAAGGAACACAAGCCACCAACCTTAGCAACTGCTGCCTTCACCTCATTCTGGGTATCATGCAGACCATCTCTGTGTCATTACTAAATCCACTGGGGTGACAGACTGGTAATAATCTCTCCCCATACTCATGAGCAATCCCCAAGACGAAACCAGAAATGAAAAGCATAATCACTTCTGAAATACAAGTATCAACTACTCCTTGCTAAGTCGACACTGGCTGATGTGTAAGACCACATCAACTGGCATCTAGTCAACTATGGTAGGAGAATCTGTACTTTCTCTTCAGCAGGAGTCCCTCGCATATCCAGGAAGCCACATATGCTTGTCTTCCATGCCTTGGACATGAGAGAAATGCTTCTTTTCTGAGATAGGGGAAGAAGGGGCAAGCTCCTCTGCACCAGAAAGTACTGCTAGAGATACCACTAAAATAATCTCAAGACACAAATTGCCTTTTGACTTACAGGCAAGGAAGTACAAAATGAAAGATGGAGAGTCCAGCAAACAGGCTGGGCTATGTTAGGGGTATATGGAATTGGCCTCACCCCCCAGTTCATGTAAGGCTGCATTTTTTTATCTGAATGTAGTACTGCTTATTGTCATTTTTATCTCTCCACAATCCTGCATTGTTGAAGAACTTCAGAACAGCAATACAAGTATGCACCTCACCACAGGAGGTATACATATATACCTTAATAGGGGCGCAGTGGCGCAGGAGGTTAAGAGCTCGGCTTGCCAGCTGGAAGGTCGGCGGCCCGGGATACCTTACATGTTATTATTACATATATTATTTAAAATATATAACCATATTTCCCCAATATGGTTATTTCCTCAGGACAAGTTAGACCATTCCAGCTCAGAATTCTTCTTTATTATAATGATTATGTCATAAACTATATAATAAAATATTCCACATTTTAGTCATGGGTCCCAGATTTTGGAAGCATTCTGAAAATTAGCTCATTTGAAGTACTTGGTTAAAAAATTATTGCCCTAAGTTCCAGTTAAAAGTTATGGGAATGAGAGTTTTAGTAATACTGTATATGAGTATGCATACCAGGGATGTACAAAACCTATATTTCTGTTCCTTTCTGGACGATACTATTCTGTCAATGGTCCAGTGATTTGAAGGAGTATATTCTAGAGTGGAGGAGTAGGGAACAGCACTGAAGTTTGGTCCCTAGACCACACTAAGTTTGTTCTTTCAGACATTTTGGTGTACTATTCCCATCAGCCTCAGGCAACAAGGCCAGTTAGAAATAATGAAAAAGCTTAATCTTGGAGCCATAAAATCAGTATTTAGTTAATGAATATGGTAATCAGAGAACACAATCTTTTTCTTTCTTCTTTTTTTGGATTTTGGGAAAGATTATTCTCTGTTCTTCAGAGGCTGCTGTGAGTAAGTGATGAGCTTCCCTTTGTACAATGCATCTCCCTGTAGAATTCAGTCCTGTTCTACACTCAAAACATGAAAGCCACCAGTTGTTTCTATTTTCCAGCCAGCAATTACTTAGATGTGATTAACCTGGGTAGAGATTGGAGATTTATAGAACTTTTCTAGAGAAGCCACTGTTTTTTTATGTTTCTTGAAAAGAATTATACAGTTAAGATTAAGGAAAACCCATCAGAGATTTGAGGTCTGATTTAAAAAAAAAATTCTATTGCTGTTGCCTTCGCTTTTGAATATTTTCACTATTTGCAATATCTTGTTCCTGATGCTTGTTGTATTCAGCTGAGCCAATCTGCTACTATCCACAGGTGGGCTGTAGCTGGGAGTAAGATGATTTATCTTTCATGCTCTTCCCCTTGACTGTGTCCCTACACATTAAGGATGTTTCTCAGGCTGCACAAATATGTGTGAAATCTCTTGATTGCATTTGTCCCCATGTGTACACATTGTCCTTGACTAGCTGTTATTGTGCCTTAGAGAAGCTGAAAACATTATCAGAGTAAAACTTCATATTCTCTCATAAACTATACAAAAGATGTGGTTAATGCTGGACACATTGTTCACCAAAAAAATTAAATAATAATCCCACACACAAGGAACTTTTGATCCTCATGCTAATCAAATGTTGTACCTTTTTTAAACTTTCAAAGGGTTTTTTCCATTTTACATATAAAGAGAAGGGCACCAATGCCCTTTTGTTAAATCACAAAACTAGTTCAATTATTGTCATGGCTACAAGGTGTATGATGTCCAATCTGGGCACCAATTTTTTCTTCTTCAACAACAAGAATAGAACTCTGCAGGAGGTTTCAGTCAAACCTGCAGATTTTTGACAGGTTTTGTGTCATAACAGCTATCAGCTTTCTCCAAGAAATTTGTGTGGGAGGATTAGAGACTGTTGTATTATCATTTCTTTTCTTGGTCCTGCTGTGTAGTACTTACTACAAAAAGCTCATTAGCATACATACAGTACAAGAATGTTGTTGCTGCAAAGTAATTTATATCACTGAAAAAATCTGGAAGGGAGATCTAGATAGTTCTAAGCCTATTTATAATATTATTTGTGTCATTAATAGCTTGTGGAAAAATTGGGTTTAAAAATAACATTAAATCATTACAACTAATGATCAAACATTGAATAATTTTGGATTTTGACTTTAAGTGATCTGGAGATTGGCTGAAGGAGGTTAAAAAGGGCATGGAAATGCTTTTCTGGTAGACCTAGCAGCAGAATTTTGCTAGTAGAGTAGTGCATATGACCCAGAGGAGACAAGTGTCCTAAATCTGTCAAAATGTGATGAAAACATATTGAGAATATTCCATCACAAATGGGAATGGCCTTGTATCCATCAGAACCAAAGACCCATTGTTGCTATCTCAACTCTGAAATGACAGAAGTTTCAAATGTGCTAGTAATAATTCCTCCTCACACTGAATTTGCTAACAGAGGATTTTTTAAAAGTTGGGAATAAAACTAAAATGCCCATTCCAACTTCCTATCACATCCAGAGTGAGCTGGCAAGACTTTAGAAATAATGGATCACCACCATGTCTATCTTGGGACTGGTGATTAGACTAGAAGCTGATTCACATTTATTCCAAGAATAAATCCCAATGGAACATTATGAAAAGTTCTAACAAGTAACCATGGAATACTGTCAATATTTAGTAGGTAAAATGTAACAGCAGCACCACAATGGCACAAAAATGTCTTCTTTTATAATTTGAAGTATACAACTACAGATGTCCATTTTTAATCACAATATGAAAATGATGAAATGTGTGCTGTGGCATTATAATGCAAGCTCCATTCTTCTATACTTGTGTGGCAACATCAGATGCAAGTATATAAAAGATGGAATTTCTGCTGCATGCCAAGAATGGAGACAAATAATAAATCTTAAAACAGATAAAAAAAAATTTCCCAGAAATGTTCCTGTGGATAGAAAAGACTGAACCAAATCTTCATGCGCAAAATTTTGGATCTGAACATTTTGGGCAACAAAAAATATATTTCAAGACTCCTTTAAAAAAAGAAATTGAACATACCAGACATTATAAAAAGAAAGAGAAAAGTTTGGCAACGGATCATCATTATATTCTATAACAATCAGATATAATTAGAAGTTAACTACTTCTTAGATCAACCACTACACAATTTCACCCCAACTTTCTAAATTTTTAGCTTCATGTGTAGAAGCTCACGCACTGAGAAAAACATCATAATTTTCTTTTGGAACATCATCCCACTCATAAAAGGAAGAAAAGAAGAACTGACCCTGCAAGGATAGGCCCCTTTGGATTTGGAAGTTCTTTCAGGCATGATAACTTGATCACAAAGTCAATCTTTGAGCTAAAGGAAAGTGATAAAATATGAAAGTTTGTGATGCTTACTACCCAGGAGTAGTTGAGCAATTATTTTTCCATTCTTTTTTCATCTAAACTAGAACTTTTCGCCTGGATAGCCTTCTTTTTCTTGACATCAAAGTTTGAACTATGAACTATATTTGATGCAGCAATCTGAGTGATAAAAACATTAAAACTGTTATTTTTAAGTAAAAACTAGACAACTCATGTCCCATTGGTCATTGTTTCTGAGATGTTTCCTTACATAAACAGAAACAGAATGACCATGGGTGGGCAAAAAAGTGGGAACTTTTTGACTTTCTGCCAACTTGCCCATTGAGTTTCCTTGTGGGAAGCTGGCAGGGAGCATCAGAAATCTTCCTTCCTTCCCTCCCTCCCTCCTTCCTCTTTCTTTCCTTTCTCCCTTCCTTATGTCTTCCTTCCCTCTCTCTCTTTATTTCCTGCTAACTTTCCCATTTCCTTTCTTCTGTTCATTAATCAATATGAAAACAATTTTTTATTTTTTGCTAATCATGCCATTTTGACACCTTAGTTGTACTTTTATTAATTTGATAAGTTATTTCTTTTCTCTGGAACTAGTTGCACTACTGTATTGTTATGTGCAATGTGATATCTCAAGTATGCTATAACAGGGACAAGATGTCTAACTTATGGGCTTCTTCAGTGAGAGAGCTACTCTATTGATTCATAACAGGGCTATCTTAAATATATGGCACGTAGCAGTATAAAACTTAACAGTAGAAGACACATCAAATGGTTGAAAAGACAATTTTCCAATGAATTTTCTTGCAAGTTTAACTTTATGAACTGAATACTTTTTTTAACTTTTAAAGCCTGTTGAGTGATAAGGTTTCTGTTCTCATCTTTCATATTGAACCTGATGAATGTCTTCTTTTTTATATTTTTCATTTGAAACACCAGATGGTTACTATAAATTTCAACTGTCTGTTACTTAAAGAGTGGGAGGTAGAGGAGGGAAATTGCAATAGTTATTTTCTGAATTGTTGGCTAATGATCTGATGGCATAACAAGAGGCTTAATATAAAATGCTCCCAAGTGCATATAAGAGATGGATGCAGTTGCTGGATTACAAGGATCTGGATAACAAAGCATGATTGTTTGTATCATAGTTGGCCCATGCTGTTAAATATATCAATTGTTTGAATCAATAATCTAATATGTTATCAAAATATAGAATTTGCTCTTGAAATGTAAAGTATAAAAGTTTTTATATTTTTTTTTATTATGATTCCTATTCATGTGACTTTGCTTGTTTGGTTTCAGTACTGATGCAACATGTCACATTAGGGCTTGGATTTTTAAGAATTGCCAAAGCAAACTCATATGGCACAAATATCAGCCCTGAATATATATTAGCACGCACACTTATCTAGTAAAAAATCTGTACACACGTCGGAAGAGATGCATTCAAAAATATGGTTCTGAAAGCTGCACTCATACGAAAAAGTTACTTATGAAAAGAAAAAAAACTTAATATGTATATTAAAAATATCCTCTCTGACAAAAGAAATGTGACTAAAAGCTGGAGTGAAATATACAGTCTATTAAAAAGATTTCTCAGGAAACTTAGAGGAACAACAGAATACCATAGAGAAGATATCACAATTAAAAAAGCAACAAGCCTGCTTGAAAATTCTTTTTAAAAAGCCAGCAGACCTTTGGTACTGCTAATTTGCTAATGCAAAAATTAAATAGAACTGTATTGATCTAAAGATTCCTGCTCGAGATTAACTAAACAATACAAATACAAAGTTAAGGGTGAAAGGACCAAGTGACCATTACATGATAAAGTCTCTTTACAATTTACACAGGCAAGAACTGTAACATTCTACAAATCATAGATTCAAAGGAAATGGAAATCATTCTAGAAAATACTTTTAAATTCACCATTCTCTCCTTGGAACATGTATGTTCTTTATAAACAATTGCTATTTTGTGGCTCTGTGTATACATATCCATACCAAAGATAATTGCATGCAGCAGCCAGAAGAATGAAGTACAAATTATAGTCCCTCAAGGCTAGAGTCAATGAAATTAAAGGATAAAATTAGATAAGGTTGGCAGGGAGGAATGAAATTGCAAGTCTGTGCTGGGTTAATGTAGCATAGAATCAACATGGACCATTCACCAATCGGAAAAGTCAGGCTTTATATAACTGGATGAATTTTACAAAGGGCAGGACAATTAACATTCAAGTAATAATGTCTGTAACCATAAAACCAAGATGACCAAAACTATGACAAGGATGATAAAATATTATGAAAGGATGATAGAAGCTACAAACACACACATGTTCTCCACCTTCAATAATAATAATAATAAATGCTTCCGTAAGTTTTATTTTTCTGATATTGATTTGTTATAGCTGTTTCAGTAATGTGTAATGCCAAACATACTCTATGGCTATTAGAAAAGGATGCAAAGCTTTGTTGGGTTTCAGATGGTCTGCTGAGCTCTCATAGATCCTGAGTGTTTTCTTTCTCACAATGTATGCCAAGCCTCTGACTCTATTTACTGGAAACCAATGATAGTAAAAAATGTCCAATTAGTTTAAAAGGTTGCCATTTAATATGTAAAATGAATGGTTTTCAGTTCTCATCCCATTTAACTCTCTAATTTTGCTTTAATTATTGTGTGCTGTGAGGTCTTTGACTCTTTAAAACCTTCACTTAATTCCTACTCTTTTTCCCTTCTGTGGCTGTTTCCTTCATTATCCTCTGTTGACATGAGTAGTCCTATCTTTTCACCCAGGTTTTGCACTTTGTCCTTTGCCTACTTCAATTCACAATTAAAATAAATACATTATGAACAGTGTTGGAATGTTTACAAACATTGGGATGAAGATATTTTCAGGACTTCAGTCCATACCTATACATAACTCTGAATCTTACTTCAGCTGCTCTATGGTAAATTTTTATACACGAAGATATATTCTGAAATCTCTTCTGAAAAATTAGCTCATACATTAATATATTTTTACCAACAGCCATGTTTAATAAATTGTGCAGGTTAAATATTTAAAACCTCACATATTAATACAATTTGCTAAGAAAAACACTGCCCATCTTTGAAAGGCAAAAAGCATGGATAACATATTTATTTCTTAGAACAGTTGTCAAATTTACACTTTCAAAGACATAATCATGTTTTTGAATGATCATCAAAACTCAGCATTGAAGAAGCTCAACAAATCTGTACCAGAGGAAAAAAAACTTGATTCCTGGAGTTGAATCCAAAACTCAGAACATGAATTTCCTAAATTCCATGAACAATTTCTCCTGAGTCTGAGAACATAATAATTGTCATTCCCAAAAGCCACATACAAGCATAGGGTTTTATGGGCATCAGTGCACTAAACGTAGAGAAAGACTGATTTTAATATAGTCATTGATCCTCCAGATACCAGCTCCATTTCTGGATTCCTGGTCTGTCCCTTTGAGATGCAACACTCCTTAAGCAACCAGAAGAACATGAATCTAACAATTTTAGATGTGTTTTGCAGATTCTGAACTTCCATTTCTGTATCAGTGTCAAAATGGGAAGTCTGTCTGGAAAGATCCTGCTGAATTAATTTCTTAACAAATTTTAGCAGAGATTTGGAAAAGATTTGGACAAGTAAAAGCCATTGCGATCAATTTTCCAATGTTCTTCCACTGCAAGGCTGGTGTCGTAACAATCATTTTTGGTCTCCAGGTCCTGGATCCTCATTCATAATTTGCACGTATTTTCTGGATGTGGCTGATTGGAGCAAAGGTTCTATTTAATTAGTTATACTCAGTTATCCCATCTACTGATCACCACTTGTGTCCACTTCCCAAGTCAGGGTATTTCCTCCATTAGGTCTGGGAATGATAATGGGTGCAGCAAAAGGGATTTTATGCATCTTCAATTAGAGCATATTTATTCTGCCATGATTTCCAGGGCTGTGTATGTGTGTGCACACATGCATGTATGTATGTATGGGATGGGTGGTATAATGGATAATGATAAATAATGGTTATATGAATATATACAGTGACAATGGTTGATTTATAGCTATTAATATTCCCAGGCAATACCCACTAGATGATATGCATTATCAGTTTACATGGTGATAATAGCTTAGCTTTGGTTCTTGCTGACAGAAAGAATGCAATTTCCCTTCCACACCATTAGAGTTTTCTCATAGTATCACATTCACCTGGTATCTTGGAAACTATACAATATTTTTACGGATACTGTAATAAATGTCTTAAGACAGCCTTGAAAAATATATACTTATGAAAGATTATAATTACAAAATAAAAAGTAATGCAAACTAAAAAGAAGAATAGAAAGAATATAAGAAATGAAAACTGTAGAGATAGGAAAAAAGAAAAGAAAAAATAAGAATATAGTAAAGAAAAAGAAACAAAAAATATATAAAGAAGCAGTTTCCAGTCATCCTTTTCCATGTCATTCTTGTACCCTGTCATTTGTAGATCCACTTTCAGTGTCAGCTCTGTCTTTTTCAGATAAAATTTCTTCTTTTTCTGCCATTTCTTCTACAACATCTTTTGAACACAGTCTATCCATAGAAAAAAACATTTCTATTGATGTTGTGGATATTGACTCCTGATGCCATTTTTCAAAGGGTGCTTCAGTAATTCCAGTATTACAATATTTTGCATCAGTCTGCAGCTGTTAATGAGTTTTATGCATTCTTCTTTTTAATTAAAATCTTTAGTTCATTCTTGTGTCCAATTTACAAAATTACTTATCTCTATTGTGTCTTAGAAAAAAATTAAAAACAAGTCCACTTTCCCTGGAAAAGGGATCACTTGGGAAGGATTCTTTATAAATTAGAGAGGGATTATAGAAGAGTAGTTCAATTTATGGCTCTTTGTTCTTCACCATGGTTGTTGGCTCCACTTTTCAATTCACCCTTTTTCTCCATCTCTCATTTTATTATAATTTACAGCATTTCTCATTTTTATATTCTCCCCTAATTTAAGAAACTCAAGGCTGTACCTACAGTATTCTGATCTTCTTACAGCAAGATTATGGGAAAGAAGGAGTCTTCAAATGGATTGTTAGCAGTCTGATTCTTGTGCCTTGCTTCACATGTTGTGACACTAGCAAAGAAAACTCTATAATCTTCAAGGGTGCTACCTAGTCTGATTAGCTGATCCTTCATAGCCCAATTTCAGCATAACAGGCTCCCAAAATTCTGGCCTCAGAACTAAACTATTTGCCTCAGGCTCTGCTGCCTTGGATTTTGAACCCTGCC